>JAURVB010009465.1:0-34974 GCA_033002965.1 Piper betle | reverse complement strand
TGTAGCACTCGTTCAGATTTGCATTATTGCTACCGTAGCTATATCTTGCCCTCACCCCGGCTGCTGGCTCTCAATGCTCTGACATGTGGTCTATATGCAAAGGAAACAAAGAAAATCATCTGGTAAGTTGTCCTCTTGTAGGGTGAGGTGACTAGTTGTCCCTTACGTCCATAATAACTGCTCCACTTGGTTGGCAGTAGTGCAATATATGGATGGTGGTTGTGCTTGAAGTACTGCACTAGTGAGCATTCGATCGGTGGTAGTGCATCATGGTTGGTGGTTGTGCTTCAAACCGCTGAAGATCCGATTCTAATCATGTACTTTGTGAACCTATTGTCTCTTTGACATGTCTTCATCCATGTGTTTGTTTTATCAAAGGTAATTGCTACAAAGGGTGTCTAGATTACTGAGTGAGTTGACACGTCACAAAGGTGATCCAGTGCTACGTCTACATGTATCTCCTAAAATCTGGGGTGATTGCTCCTAGAAACACTGATTGGTTCTCAATAGTCAATTGATCTAGTCCTGGTAGATCGAGTGACATCTGTTCAACCATCTAAATCCGCTGATCAAAGGTAATCTCGCCATTCTGTAATGTGTTCATCGCCTCTATTTATCGCAGAGAACGGCCAATAATATTTCAAGGCAGACATACACCAGTGGAAGAGGGTGGTGTGAAGTGTCCCCACGGGACTGCAGACCTAACCTCGCTTCTCTATCCTGCATCCACTACTATTCTCCTCAACTGGGTCCTACATCAAGTCATACTATCCGAAACTCATCATCATGCTCGATTACCTGCGTGGTCTCCACTGTCATAACCACGATCCTTCAACCACAGAGATTATGCGAAGGTCCAAGCTTCTCCAAGGTAGGACCTTGGACCTGCTTAACGGATCAAGGCACTCGATGGTCCACGTTAACATGCGTTCACCGTGACTCAGTGAATGTCTCCATATCCAAGCTCTCAACTAGCGTCATCTCTTATGACTCTATCTCACAATGTGCACTATATCCTAAGGAAGCAATTAATGCTGATGACATCCGAAGACTGGTAAGTGTTACAAATGTGGTTGTCAGAGGTCAAGGTACTCCCAGTCACCATCAAACTCAACCTCAGCTAATGTTCGGTCCAAATTTGTACACCGCAACCCCTCGGCTCAATCATGATGGTTAACCCAGCCAGTCGTGGTTTGAACCCGTGGTTATGCCAAATTTAATAGAAACAAGATACGTGGAGATTTATTCGGAAGGAGAAGGAGGTGGAAGCTCGGAACGACTAATGCACCAAGGGGTGGAAGCCGGAACACCACAGCACCAAGGGCGTGCATGTGTTGGCGTGCAGCACTTCAGCCAGGTGTCTATATAAGGAGATGTTATCCTCGTGTACAGGGGAGAAAAAAACAAAATCAGATCAAAAGTGATTAAAGTGTGGGTGAGTGCCTCCCTGCGTGGAGATGTGAGTAGTGTCGGAGTGGGGGATTGCGGTCGTCGTGGCAACCAGCCTTGGTCGGGGCCGAGTGCTGGGCACCGACCGCAGGTAAGCTGTCGGTGCAGCGTGGTGTCCACCCTGTGACCGAACCATCCAGTTCTATTTCCAGCAGCCTCGAGCTCTGCGTGCTCGAGTGCTTGGGAAGTCCTGTCGGAGTGTGTGTGTCGAAATGGCCATCCCACCGAGTGCATAAGAATTGTCTAAGTGTTATTGGATACTTGTGACTCTTTAGTCTCATCCCGCTGTCTCTTTACGCGGCAAGGCGCTCTCGGTCCCATCCGAACCCTTCCAACCCGACGCGGGAACACTCTAACCCGCACCAGCGGACGAACCCGACGCCTGAACAGCTAACTTAGCAGGTGGATACTCTCATGTCGTCCAAATCACTAGCACAGTAGAAGCAAAGATGTGTCTTAGAGCTTATCATTGCTAGCATCTACTAAAATCATGATCTCATATCCATCTCGTAATTTCTATTACTACTGAAACATGCATAGCTATGATCTGACTAAGCAAAAATTTGAAATTTAGAGAAAACACCGAAGGAAATACTTTTCGGCTTGGCTATGGACAACTCCACACACTTGGCTGAAAACAAAAGTCTTATACCCCGATTTTTTTCACCTCAGAACCGAATTAGAAATGTTACGATCGAGTCGAATCATTTTTTAAAATTATTGGTCGGTAAGACTCGATCGATAAAATAGAGGAAACAACTCGATTGGTGTCATGAGAATGGAAGACATTGTTAAATACGCATCACAACACATCAAATATAAATAAAAGTTAAAAAAAGAAATAAATGTGTTGAGCTCAAGTGTGTGTATCGTTTATCATGTCCATCCACCAAAGTAGACTCAGCATTTGTAAGACCTACATATATTATATGAAAAACATCAGTAATGATTGTTACTAGTCAAAAAAATAACTAATACCTTCTAGCAAATGGGTATTTCATTACCCACGAAAACTTATGAAACTTTGACATTGCCTGCACATTGGGCGATAAGCAAACAAACTTGAGCAAGTGTTGGCTCACATGCACGGTTAATGTTCATATTCATACATACAACGTTTACACCCTCACATCTTCCATATTTTACCCGCCATGGTACTCGAGTGGCAAAAGGAACAGTTAAGTTAGTGCCACTAAATTCTGGAAATGTGCTATGTTACGCAATACCATCAGAGACGGTACTACCTTAGAGTTTGAAGGAGTACTAGTACAGTCCATACATACCTCCATACCGCTCACACTCTTATGCATGAAATCCATCAAAATTTGAGTATTTATATAATAGGTTTAGGGAAGAGGCTTATATCATATATTTCGAGAACTTAAGTTTGAAAATTAACAAGGGATCTAATCTTTGTAATTTAATTAAACATGTGCAGAAACACGGCTAAATGGCTCGACATCGGAGGGATTTGACAAAACACCACCGATGTTGTTCTACATCAAAAACACGAATTAAACTCTTCGTGCAGAGAGTCAAATAGAGAGGGAGAGTCCTACGGACCTGTGGTTCAAGCTCCAAGTACATCGGCACATTAACGGCGAGCTCAAACTCCGTGACTTACATCGAGACCCACTGCTAAGTAAAATATTAACATCCCTATATATGTATGCTAATGGTGTGTGTTCATATCATCAATACATCTTAATAAAGAAAACATGTGGCATGCAAATCGAGTCATAGTAATAATATATAATAAATAAATAAACAAGTAATCCACTCATGGATATTTAGATAAATAATAAATACATGAACAAAAATAATACTTTAATCATAAAATAATAATATAATTATACTATATAAATACACTAGGTAAACACGAGTAAATAGCACATATACTCATGTTAATAAGTATATATATTAAAATAATTAAATAATTATATAAATAATAACTCAATAAATAAATAAATAAACAAAGAGTTAATACTCATTAATCATGAATAAAAATAATATCATAAGTATAAAATATACAAATATATAATTAAATACAAATACATAATAGCATACTTGTAACGGATATATATATATATATATATATATATATATATATATATACAATTTAGTAAACATAATAAGGCTAATGTTCATAAATAAATATAATATTAATGATAACAAGTAATCATGTAAACATTCCTTACATATGAAAAACATACAAATAAAAAATAAATAAGGAAATAACTAATAGCGAAAAATAATCATAACATATAAACAAGTTAAATCATGTGAATATGCATCTAAACTAATATAAAGGTTCTTGAATTACCAAAAACAATGTATGAATGGAGGAAAATGGTCAAAAAATAAGTTAAACCGGACCAAATCGAGCTGAACCAGACTGAACAGAATGGGCTGAACTAATCTGGTCTGGGTTAACTGCAAAAATAGGCTAGGTTGGCTGGGCAGACGAGAAGCTGGATGGGCGAGCTCAGTACATGGGCTGCCGTGTTGGTGAACAAGATCAGGTAGGTGGATGCGGACACAAACGCAGGTGGTAGACTTGATTAATGGCAAACGGGTAAACGAACTTGACAAGGGGTGGCGGTGCCCGTTGCCCGAAAGTGTCGACCATCATGCATCTAGGCTCGTTACTAGTTGGGATCGACTAGGGATAGTCAAGGTGGAGGTGCTGGTGGTAATGATAGGTGGAGTCCGGCCATTGGCTGGCTGGAAAATGGTAGGAAAGTGTCGGCATTGCCGCTAGGTGTGGCGACGTCACCGACGATGGTGGTCGTAGGTGGTCTCAAAATGAAGATCTTGGCAATGGGAAGTGGCTGGGGTGGCGGTACCAAAAAATGGCCTAGAAGGGTGGCGGCGGCGGTGGTGAACATTGATAAAAACTTGGTCACCGACGGCAAATGCGGTGGTACGGATCATGAAGGTGGGTACGAATGTGATAGCCGACTGCGAGGTGGTTACGGCCTTACTGTTCCAGTGGCTAGAGGAGGGATTGGCGTCGTACTGGCGGCGAGCCAAAGTAGCTGCGCCTGCTATGGGTGCGTAGTTTTGAAAAATCAATGGGACAATGCTTAGGGCTGAAGTGGATGGCTCAGATCTTGCCACGTGGCACGATCTAAATGTTCGACAACTCGTGGTCTTGTAGGACCTATTTATGGGTATATGTAATATACATATGGACAGAAAGGTAAGATGGAGACCATCTGAAGTCGAAACTGACTCGAGTCATAAAATTGACTCTATAAACGGAAATCGAGGCAAGAAAGGTAAATGGCCTCAAACCCTAAACAAAATCAAGTTGGGCCCACGGGGCACAATACGATGGTCCGCAATCCCTATGATGCTTGCAATGAGATACAACGAAAATCCCAAACATATACTAAACGCTCCAATGGCTTAGATCTAGGCGTAAATCCTAGCTAACTTATAAAAATCATATATATACCTCGTGTATACTCTAATAACTCATTCTCTGCAGTATCATTGTTAAAACTATCATATGCATAGTCAGGAATACTCAGCCACTATAACATCCTCATAGGGCCATCTGGGCCCATACTCATAGTCTAAAAGCTGGTGTGGCTCGAGCTCATTTGAACCAACTTGATATTGACCCGAACCAGGAAAATTACAATCGGTTAAAACCCTAACCCAAAGTTGGGATTTTATAGATAAATTGCTTTATGCTACGGTGCAATTGAACTAGATAAAGATTATTCAATGTTCAATTATATTTGGAGTAATTTGGAAATGATGTGATATTTTCATTTTAATCATGGATTGGAGATAATGCTCATTTGACTTGGACATAATCTGAATCAAGATGTTGTGCACTTAGATGTGGCTGAAGGATGGAAGCCTTGGAAAACATCTTAAAAACCGGATGGTCAAGTGAGGCCTATATCTTTGAATGTGTTATACTTATTTAAATTTGGATTCATAGGTGAGAGGGAAATTTTTGTCAATAGTAGAAAATCAGTCTTCATTGACCGGAAATCCTATCTCTAAAGATCATAATCCGGTCGCTGCTAATATTTGTGATTGGATTTTGCAACTGCCAAATCTGAATGCAGTAGATAGGGTTGATGATAAAATTTGCGACTATAAAGAAATCTAGCCACAAGTAGCAACCATATGCACCCAGTGTAGTTTGGTTTCTAACTCAGTGTGTGTATATTTATATGAAATGCATGTAATATTTAAAAATTATTGTTTTAAATGATTGTGAAATATAACTATGACAAACGAAAAGTCAATTATGAAATCATAGTGCTCAATTCAACTCCAAATTAATTGAATCAAGAAAAGCACTAAGTATTGTACTTGATCTTATGAAATCATAGTGCTCAACTATAGTCCAAACTAATCGACTATAGAAAAATCACTAATTTGAATACTTGAGCTTATGGAATTAAATTGTAACTTAAGAGTTATGAAAATTCAAATCTCAAGTTTAAGCAAGGTGTCATCATATTAATTCAATAATTAATTTACACATCTATTTTCAATCATCACAAAATAATCATTAATTTTAATTACTAATTTTAATCATGAATTTAAATAAATAAAATAAAATTATGCTAATAATACTATCATAATCATTATTTTAAATCTTATATATAAACAACATTAAAATAAAATTTCAAACATAATCAAATTAATTAGTTTTAAAAAATTCCAAATACCCTAATTTCTAAAATATATATCCAAAATAACAATCATAATCACAAAATAATCCTAATTTTGAATATTCGTCATAACAATAAACAATAAACATTCAACAACAATTGACAAGAAACAATCAATAATTTCAATCTTAATTAACATGTTTATCCAAAAAAATAAAAGCTTTTAAAACTAGAATATTATACCTGAAATGTGTATTAGCAGCGGTGATGACAAGGAGCTACGGTTGGAAAATGGCGAGCCTAGGGTCAAATTTGTGGCCGCTTTATCGGTCACAATTAGGGTAATAAAATTTTCAACCAATTTGCGACCACCACTTACATGGTTGCAAATTTATTTTCAAATTATTAAGTTTCATAATGAAACATAACGACTAATATTTTATCTGAAAGTGTAATACCCCAATTTTGATTCACCTAAGAACCGAATCAGAAATGTTATGATCGAGTTGAGTCATGTTTAAAGTTCTTGGTCGGTACGACTTGATCGATAAAATATATTGAAACCATGGTTGCATAAATCGGAATCGGAATCGGAATCGGTTTTCCATGGAATCGGAATCGGAATCGGAATCGGTCTGAATCGGCCAAGAATCGGTTCAGTTGAATCGGTCAAAATTAATTTAATCGGTCATATATAATAATTTGACAATTTATAATATAAATATATTAAAATTGGGTATTGATGTTATTTTTATATTATTCTATGTATTATAGTTTATGATATTTTTTAAATATTTTTTAAGATTTTTTTAAAATTATTTAGAATTAATTATTATTTTTGACTCGGGTTAGACTCGAGTCAACTTTTAATTACGAGAATGCCACCCTCCCCTCTCTACCCCGCCGCCGCCGGCCGGTCGGCGCGAGCTCGCGGCGGCGATGTCGGCAGCCCGGTCGGACGAACCGTCGGCCGGCGGAATCGCGGCGGAATCGCGGCGGAAGCGTCGGACAGCGGAAGGTGAGTTCGGAACGGGCGCAGCGTCGGACGGCGGTGGGGTGGTCGGAAGGTCGGGCGGAGCGTCGGGCGGCCGAATCGCGGCGGAATCGGGCGGAAGCGCGAGGCGGACGGGCGAGCGGAGCGAACGCGGCGGCGGAATCGGGGGGAGAGGGTTTTTAAATCAAAATTACCATTTTGCCCATGCTTAAATAATTTAATAAAAATTATACCTAGGGTATTTTGGTAATTTTCTAAAAAACCGATTCCGATTTAAATCGGCCGATTCCGATTCCGATTTAAATCGGTCGGAATCGGGCCGAAACGGGCCGATTCACGACCCGATTCGGGGCCGACCGATTCGGCCCCGAAATCGGATCGGCGCGACGCCGATCCGATTTAAATCGGCCGATTCCGCACGGAATCGGCCGAGTTTTCCAACTATGATTGAAACACATTGTTTAAAGTTGTTGGCATAATGAGAATAAAAGATATTATTAAATATACGTCAAAACACATCAAATATAAACAAAAGTAAGATAGAAAATAATTTTGTTGAGCTCAAGTGTGTGTAGCATTTATTTATCATCCCACCAAAGTCAACTTAGGATTACAAGACCAACATATATAATATGAAAAACGTCAGTCACGAGTGTTACGGGTTAGAAAAATAACTAGTACAAACTGGCAAATGGGTATTCTGTTACCTACAGAAACATAGGAAACTTCACACTAGGCAATAAGCAAACATATTTAAACAAGTGCTAGTGCGTATGCAAAACTAATATTCATATTCATATACATAACGCTTATGCCCTCACAGTGGCAAAAGGAAGGGTTAAGTTAGTGCCACAAATTCTGAAAATGTTCTACCTTACGCAATGCCCTCATCCACCACACTACCTCAGGGTTTAAATAAGTACTAGTGTGGTCCATACATATCTCCATACCACTCACTCTTTTATTCGTGAAATCCATAAAAATGTGCGTACTTATATAATAGGTTTAAGGAAGAGGATTGTATTATATATTTTTGGAGCTTTAGTTCGAAAACCAACAAGGGATCTTATCTTCGTAGTTTATTGAACATGTGTAGAAAACACGACTATATGGCCCAATATAAGAGGGAGATGATAAAATGCCATCAATGCCATCTTATGTAAAGACCCGCCCGAACTGGACCGGGTGTTAGCTTAAAATATAGTTAATTTAAATGTAACATTCCCGAACATGAATTTAAATACATAAAATAAGTCTCGCAACATATAATATAAATCTTAACAATAAATCATGTTCTCTAAAATATAAAATAACTATCCCACAGTCCCAGACTGTTTCCCATAACCACATTTATAACACAAGAGAATAATAAGGAAGTCCAATTTTTATTATTGATTCACCATACCTATGTTGGTAAAATAACTACTCAACCACACTTCTACTCTTCAGTCCAATGCTACACACCTGCAGAGGCAATTCCGCGTTTGTGATAAAACCACTAAGTCAGCATAATTAAATAAACAAGTCAATATAATCCCTATTATCATTTCAATGGTTATTATTATTATTATTACACAACTCTTTAGTAATTATCTCTCAGGTCATTTCGAGATTAGTAATTTGTCTCTCAGGTCATTTTGAGATTAGTAAATGTCGTCTCCTAGCTCTATAACGACCCGCCATTTCTCACAACATTGTGGGCCTAGCTGGCTAGGTGTTGCTCACAATTTAGGAAATATGTCTACCATTTCTAACAAAAATATATATAAAGATCCCACAGTCTTAGACCGTTTCCCACTAGCCACACTTATTTCAAATAAATAAAAAAGGGAGCCCCCATATTTATTTTGCTCCATGCTCTGGTTATCAATCACCTAATTTAATATCTGCACACCTGAGGAGGCAATTCCGCGTTAGTGATTACAACACTAAGTAGTATAATAGATAAAATAAGTCAAGTACATTCCACTATTCCCTATGTTCATTCCAAAATGCAGTGGAGCGATTCCGCTATACTCCAAAACAATGCGGATGTAACGACCCGCCATTTGTCACAACATTGTCAACCTAGCTGGCCAGGTGTTACTCACAATTAAGCAAATATATCTAACATTTTTTTTAACAAAAACATATATAAAGATCCCACAGTCTTAGACCGTTTCCCAGTAGCCACACTTATTTCTCAAATAAATAAATAAAAGGAGTCCTCATATTTATTTTGCTCCATGCCCTGGTTGTCAATCACCTAATTTCGTATCTGCACACCTGCGGAGGCAATTCCACGTTAGTGTTTACAACACTAAGTAGTATAATAGATACACAAATCAAGTACATTCCACTATTTCCTTATGTTTATTTTAATATGAGGTGGAGCGATTCCGCTATACTCCAAAACAATGCAGAGGAGGTATCCGCTGTAATCCGGACAACCCGGCCGTAGACCTTATGTGGGGAGGCTACCACTACCGTATCCAGTGCCAGTGCCTTGCACACCCCAGCTGTAGCCTTTGTGTGGGGAAGCTATCACTGCACTCAGGTGATTGATACGCCCCGTTTGTGGGGAAGCTCTCACTACCAATTCTAGTGCCAGTGTCTCGCACACCCTGGCCTTAGCCTTTTTATGGGGAGGCTATCACTGCACTCCAGTGCCAGTGCCTTGCACACCCCGGCCGTAGCCTTTTATAGGGAGGCTATCACTGCACTCAGGTGATTGCTATGTCTCATTTGTGGGGAAGCTCTCACTACCAATTCTAATGCCAGTGCCTTGCACACCCCGGCCGTAACCTTTTTATGGGGAGGCTATCACCGCGCTCAAGTGATTGCTATGCCCTGTTTGTGGGGAAGCTCTCATTGCCAACTCTAGTGCCAGTGCCTCACACGCCCCGGCCATAGCCTTTTTATGGGGAGGCTATCACTGCACTCCAGTGCGATGGAGGAATCGATGTGCCTTGCTCACCCCTGCTGTAGCCTTTCTATGGGGCGGCTATCACTACTCCAAAATAATGTTAATGCATTACAAACTTTACGCACATAATACGACCCAGTGTCGAACTGAGTTAATTCTTTGACCCTGGTTGCACTCGGTGCATGGTGGTCAAATCTGGGCTCAGGCCGACCATAGGCTACCAAAAAGGAAAATACTGATGTTCTACCTATTATACGTACCTGACTTGTGATTTCGTCTGACTGTGACCCGTGAACCCTAATCTGAATGAGGGCATAAAATTATACATTAGTATAATTTTATTTTGCATGAACCTACATGCAACTTACATGACTAATATACTATCAATTTTAAATGATGTAATTAGTTCATGTTAGTCTTCATTTCCTATTAAATTTTCAGCAATTCTAATGATAATTAATTATTAATTATCCCCATCCAAATCCCCATTATCTAATTGATAATTTAATTATTAACATGTCTCATACTTAATTCTTTTGTATTTACCTTATATTCTAACTCAACCGCATCGAGTTCTCCCATATTTAACTGGTTGCCATTCTACTTTAACAATTCATTTAACGATCCCAAAGCTCCCAGCTTTATTGTAGTCAACTCGTGAAAGCCGGTATTTTCATTATGCATGGCGACCAACCAGTAACGTGGCGGCCTCCATTTGCTGCCATGGCGTCTCCAACTTGGCCACCACACGGCAACCCTCAACCAGTCCTTGGCGACCCCATTCCAGCCACCCAATCAGCAACCCCGACCTGACCATGGTGACTCCATGTTGGTCACATAATCAGCCCATGACCCATGGCATCTACCCTAGTCAGCCACATAAACAGCACCTGACTAGCATGTCTTCTTTTCCTTCCACCCAAATGCAGACCCCATCTTCTATCTACCCCACTGATCCGATTGGGAAAAACCCCAAAGATCCAATCTTTATCCTTTGCTATCTCATGAAACTCGGACTACACCCTATATGGGGACCTTAATTTCATCATTAACGGTGGCCGACCAGCAGCCATGGCGACCATGTCCTGCCCCATCAAGGTGACGACCAGTTTGCACTTTCCATGGCGGATCCATGTCTGGCCAGCAACAGCACCCATGGTAACACCAACCTGTTCTCCCCTCAGATTTCAGACCTGCGTGCCTCCTCGATGGTCTGATTTGGCCCTCCAAGGTGACTCCATCTGGCCAACATCACCGTCGGGAGCAATTCCCACCTCCAGCACATCAACCCAGCACCATGGAACGAAACATGGCGTGGTTGCTGCTGGAAAACAGCAGGACGTCCACCTGGTTTTCTTCTTCCCTTGTTGATTTCTCATTTAATTCTTATGTTTATCATGTTTATGATTTATGCAACATGTGTATGCATGCAACAAAAGAAAAAGAAAGGAAAGAAAATTACCCGAGCGAAGGAGGAGGTTATCATTGCACTTTAGTGCTAGTGCCTTGCACACCCCGGCCGTAGCCTTTTTATGGGGAGGCTATCACTACACTCAGGTGATTGCTACGCCCCGTTTGTGGAGAAGCTCTCACTGCCAACTCTAGTGCCAGTGCGTCACACACCCCGGCCGTAGCCTTTTTATGGGAGGCTATCACTGCACTCATGTGATTACTATGCCCCGTTTGTGGGGAAGCTCTCACTACTAATTCTAGTGCCAGTGCCTCACACACCCCGGCCGTAGCCTTTTTATGGGGAGGCTATCACTGCACTCCAGTGCGATGGAGGAATCGTTGTGCCTCACTCACCCAGGCCGTAGCCTTTTTATGGGGTGGCTATCACTACTCCAAAACAATGTCGATGCATTACACAATTTATGCACATAATACGACCCCGTGTTGGACTGAGTCAATTCTTTGACCCCGGTTGCACTCGGTGCATGGTGGTCGAATCTGGGCTCAGGCCGACCTAGGCTACCATCAAGGAAAGTACGATGTTCTACCTATTATACGTACCTGACTTGAGATTTCGTCTGACTGTAATCCGCTAACCCTAATCTGAATGAGGGCATAAAATTATACATTAGTATAATTTTATTTGCATGAACCTACATGCAACTACATGACTAGTATAACTATCCATTTTGAAGATATAAAATATATCATGCTGGACTTCATTAATTATTTAATTTCCAGTAAGTCCAATGATAATTTATTATCAATGTGATATAATCAATTAAGTCTTTTTTTCACATTTCCAATTAAATATCCCAAATAAAACCTTCATTTACCAGTTAATAATTTAATTATTTAGCATACTCAATACTTAATTACTAGTATTAGTATATTCTTTAACTGATTTGTATTATCCTAATTTAAGGATGTCACTAGTACAGTTATTTGTAATTTATTTTTAACTCTACCATATCGAGTCATCCCATATTTACAAAACTGCCATTCTTCTTCCCCGACATCCTTCTCTTTCCCATACCTTCTTCTTCTTCGCACCCAAAACCAGCATGTCTTCTTTTCCTTCCACCCAATTTCAGACCCCATCTTCTATCTACCCCACTGATCCGATTGGAAAACCCCAAAGATCCAATCTTTATCCGCTGCTATCTCATGGAACTCGGACTACACCCTACATGGGGACCTTAATTTCACCATTCATGGTGGCCGACCAGCAGCCATGGCGACCATGTCCTGCCCCATCAAGGTGACGACCAGCACCACCCCAGGTGATGACCAGTCTGCACTTTCCATGGCGGATCCACATCTGGCCAGCAACACCACCCATGGCAACACCGACCTGGTCTCCCTTCACGTTCCTGATTTGCATCCCTCCTCGACGGTCTGACTCGGCCACACAAGGTGACTCCGTCCGGCCAACAGCACCGCCGGGAGCACTCCCTACTTCCAGCACGTCAACCCAACTCACAAGGATGGAAGATGGCGTTGTTGCTGCTGCAAAACATCAGGATGACCTCCTAGTGTTCCCCTTCTCTTCGTTGATTTCAGATTTTAATTTTATGTTTATCATGCTTATTATCTAAACATGCTTATTATCTAAACATGCTTATTATCCATTTGAGCATGTGTATTTATACATCTAAGAAGAGGAAAGGAAGAAGAATTACCCGAGCAAAGAAGGAAATCCGGCGTCTATCTGAGGAGGAAAAATGCAGATGACGCCCTCCCCTTCTCCTTTTATAATGAAATAAAATAACGGCTAGGGTACGTGGAAGCACCCTTTCACCGTAATTCCTTTAACCAGGTAATTGGGTAATCGACATAGTTCACTTAACCTGTTAAATGGGTACAAAGTATGGTTAACTTAAATAGTTAAATGGATAAATAGTGTAGTCAACTCGACCGATTCAACTAGATTTATCTAGTTAAAAATTACTTTTCAATTGACCGGGTAATTCATACATAACCAGCTAACGATTTTTTTCCATTTAAATGAAAAAAAATTAAAATTTTCCCACGTTCGATCCCACTGCGTCGAACATTATAATTGCACACCCAGTCTGTAGCCTTTTTATGGGGAGGCTATTACTACACTCAGGTGATTGCTATGCCCCATTTGTGGGGAAGCTCTCACTGCCAATTCTAGTGCCAGTGCCTCACACACCCTGGCCATAGACTTTTTATGGGAGGCTATCACTGCACTCAGGTGATTGGTACACCCTGTTTGTGGGGAAACTCTCACAATCGATTCTAGTGCCAGTGCCTCACACACCCCGGCCGTAGCCTTTTTATGGGGAGGCTATCACTACCTCCAGTGCGATGGCAGAATCGCTGTACCGCGCTCACCCCAGCCGTAGCCTTTTTATGGGGCGGCTATCACTACTCCAAAACAATGTCGATGCATTACACAATTTACGCACATAATACGACCCCGTGTCGGACTGAGTCAATTCTTTAACCCCGTCTGCACTCAGTACATGGTGGTCGAATTTGGGCTCCGGCCGACCTAGGCTACCAACAAGGAAAGTACGATGTTCTACCTATTATACATACCTGACTTGAGATTTCGTCTGACTATAATCCGCTAACCCTAATCTGAATGAGGACATTAGTATAATTTTATTTGCATGAACCTACATGCAGCTACATGACTAGTATAACTATCCATTTTGAAGATATAAAATATATCATGCTGGACTTCATTAATTATTTAATTTCCAGTAAATCCAATGATAATTTATTATCAATGTGATATAATCAATTCAGTCCTTTTTTCACATTTCCAATTAAATATCCCAAATAAAACCTTCATTTACCAGTTAATAATTTAATTATTTAGCATACTCAATGCTTAATTACTAGTATTAGTATATTCTTTAACTGATTTGTATTATCCTAATTTAAGGATGTCACTAGTACAGTTATTTGTAATTTATTTTTAACTCTACCATATCGAGTCATCCCATATTTACAAAACTGCCATTCTTTTCCCCGACGTCCTTCTCTTTCCCGTACCTTCTTCTTCTTCGCACCCAAAACCAGCATGTCTTCTTTTCCTTCCACCAATTTCAGACCCCATCTTCTATCTACCCCAGTGATCCGATTGGAAAACCCCAAAGATCCAATCTTTATCTGCTGCTATCTCATGGAACTCAGACTACACCCTACATGGGGACCTTAATTTCACCATTCATGGTGGCCGACCACCAGCCATGGCAACCATGTCCTGCCCCGTCAAGGTGATGACCAGCACCACCCCAGCTGATGACCAGTCTGCACTTTCCATGGTGGATCCACATCTGGCCAGCAACACCACCCATGGCAACACCGACCTGGTCTCCTTTCACGTTCCTGATTTGCATCCCTCCTCGACGGTCTGACTCGGCCACACAAGGTGACTCCGTCCGGCAAGCAGCACCGCCGGGAGCAATCCCTACTTCCAGCACGTCAACCCAACTCACAAGGATGGAAGATGGCATTGTTGCTGCTGCAAAACATCAGGATGACCTCCTAGTGTTCCCCTTCTCTTCGTTGATTTCAGATTTTAATTTTATGTTTATCATGCTTATTATCTAAACATGCTCATTATCCATTTGAGCATGTGTATTTATACATCTAAGAAGAGGAAAGGAAGAAGAATTACCCAAGCGAAGAAGGAAATCCGGCATCTATCTGAGGAGGAAAAATGCAGATGATGCCCTCCCCTTCTCCTTTTATAATGAAATAAAATAATGGCTAGGGTACGTGGAAGCACGCCTTCACCGTAATTCCTTTAACCGGGTAATTGGGTAATCGACATGGTTCACTTAACCTGTTAAATGGGTACAAAGTATGGTTAATATAAATGGTTAAATGGATAAATAGTGTAGTCAACTCGACCGATTCAACTAGATTTATCTAGTTAAAAATTACTTTTCAATTAACCGGGTAATTCATATATAACCAGCTAACGATTTATTTCCATTTAAATGAAAAAAAATTAAAATTTTCCCACGTTCGATCCCATCGCATCGAACGTTATTATTATTATTATTATTATTTTTCGGGTCTTTACAAGCTCATTCTGAGATTAGAAATCGTCTCCCATATAGGATGGTGTCGCAATTCATTTTGAGATTAGTCATGGTCTCCCTTTTCATTCTGAGGTTAGAAATTGTCTCCCCGCTCATTCTGAAATTAGGTGGTCTCCAAATTCATTTTGAGATTAGTCATGGTCTCCCAATTCATTCTGAGATTAGAAATTGTCTCCCAGGTCATTCTGAGATTAGGTGGTCTCCCAATTCATTTTGAGATTAGTCATGGTCTACCAGTTCATTCTGAGATTATAAATTGTCTCCCAGCTCATTCTGAGATTAATGCCGACAAGGCTACTGGTTTGGGAAAATACAACATTTAATATAGTTATACCAGTTTGGGGAAATACAACATTTTAAATTATCGACAAATCTAATGAGATAATTAATTATTCATGTGACATAATTATTTAAGTCCTACTTTACATTTTAAATTAATTATCTAAATCATAATTAACACTTAACAAATAATCAATTAATTATTAATTCATAACCAAGTATTTAATTATTATTTTTATTATATTTTATTTTGACATAATAAATTTTTGTAAAATAATTAATTAGTTAAGTAACATTACCAATAATGCATTAAAATGATTATTTTTAAAGATTTATTACAAGTTCGTATTATTTTTTAACTCAAGTCGGTATCGAGTCAACCCATATTTATAAAACTGCCACCCTCCTCCTTCTTCTTCCCGTCGCCATTCTCCTCTTTTCCAAAAATAGGTTCATCCTTCTCCTCCCACCCTTATGTTGGCACCCAATTGAACCAACATTTAAACATCCCAACAGAGCATCAACAACAAGACAAAATCAGCAAGTGAGGAAGCCCCATATGCATGTTTTACAGCAGCGAACCAAGACGCCGTCCTGCACCAAACCAGACATGTTCGTCTTCTCCCAACCTCAAGACCTTTCTTGCACCTTGCTCCAATTCAGATGTTCCACGACCTCAATCTGGCATCAAAACATGAAAGATTGGCCACCTTTGGACGTTGCATGGAGCATGGTCGTTCTCCCCACTTCTACACTTCGCCACCATGAATTCAGGCGAGAAGGTCGTCCGTTGTGGACTATTCCAATGGCCTGAACTGCTATGAAGGAACCCATGATGCTGTCGACGAAGCACAACCAGTGTCCAACCCCTCTGAACGTCCATTACAGCACCTATTGCAGCAGAACGTCACCACTTCCATCACCCTTGCAACCCCGCCCATTCACCGCTGCAATTCCGCCACCCACCGGAAACTAGGGAAATGGCAAGCCATCCCTTCGACCTAGCAACCAGAGGGGTCGTCGAGGGTGTGAGGGGAAGCCTTGAAAACTTGTTTACAGTTTCCCATCTTGCCAACAATTTGCACCCGTCGGCCATGGACGGGATTTCAGTTTTCCAGTTTAGTTTAGTTCTTTTCTTTCTTGTTGATTTGAGACATAAGTTATATGATTAACAAGCTTACTATCAATTAAAAAGAACATGCATGCAAACTAAGAATAGGGAGATAAGAAGGATACCCAAGTAAGGAAGAAGCCCCGGTAAGGAAGAGGAGAACTAGGCAGCAAAGGTGAGGAAGATGCCCTTACACCCGTATGTGAAAAATGACGTCCTCTTTCAAATTTATAAAAATGAAAATGACGGCTAGGGTATGTGAAAACACCCCAAGACCTGTATTTCATTTAACCGAGTAAATAATAAAATAGGTAAATAATTAACCGGGCAAAGAATATAACACGTTCGGTACTTCCCAGACAGCGTTCGTGTCCAATTTTTTTTAAAGGGAGAATCCTACAGACTTGTGGTTGAAGCTCTTAGCGCATCGACACATCTACGGCAAGCTCGGACTTAATAACCATATCGAAACTACTGCTAAGTAAAATATCGATGTCCCTATGATGCATGCTTTTGGTGTGTGCTCTTATAATCAATATATCCTAATAAAAAAACAATGGTCACAAACGTATAACTAAACATGTGGCACACAAATCAAGGCATAATAATAATACATAATAAATAAATAAATAAATAAACAAGGAAATACACTCATAGATAATTAGATAAATAATCAATACATGAACATAAATAATAGTCTAATCATAAAAGAATAATATAATTATACTATGTAAATACACGGCTAAATATGAGTAAATATCAACATATACTCGTGTTAGTAAATACATAAATAGTTAAATAAATATTCAACAAATAAATAAATAAGCAAATAGTTAATACTCATTAATTATGAATATTAATAATATCATAGTTATACAATAAAAGAATGTACAATTAAATACAAATAAATAATAACATACACATGAACAAACAAATAGATAAATTAATAAATAAAATTTAGTAAATATAAATAAGACTAATATTAATAACTAACTATATCATTAATAATAATAATACCTAAATACATAACTAATATTAATTTATTATGAAGAATATTAATATAAATATCAAATATAAGAACATACGACTAGATACATATAAATAATAACATGAGTAAGAAAATAATTAATAATCATTTAAATAAATAAAATAAGAAAACATGAACAAAAATAACATCTATGAATAAATATATCATCTATAACAATAATTAGTCACATAATCATTAATCTTAATCAACAAATATATAAGTAACATGAAATGAATAATCATGAATAAATAAATAAATTAATAAATAAATAAAAATACTCATAACATCCAAATATATTAAATAATGTGAATATGCATCTATACAAATACAGGGAGTCTCAAATTACCAAAATTAGTTGAGAAACGGCGGGAAACGGCTCAAAATGAGCTGAGCCGAATCGAGTTGTGCCGAGTCAACTTGGTCTCGGTTAAGTAAACTACTGAGCTGGGTTGGCTGGGCTAGTCTTGATTGATGGACTCGAACACAGCTCAAACTGGAGGATTTAGGCACAACTTGGTCGACGCGAATGCGGGTAGTGGACGTGAACAAGAACTAACGAGGAAAACGTCGATGGTGGTGCGGCCGTTGTTGCCGCCGATCGGGATTGATGGCCCACACGACGAGGAACATGATGGTGGTGGTCATAGGTCTAGTCCGGCCAGTGGTTGGCCAAAAAATGACTGAAAAGTGGGTGGAATCACCATGGGTGCCGAGGCATTGCTAGCGGTGATCATGGCCAGGAAGGTGGTCATGGGTGGTCTCAAAATGGAGATCTTTGCAAGATGAAGATATGTGGGTGGTCAGATTGACTAGAGGTGGCATCAGCGATGGAAATCGACAGTAAAAACACCATTGCCAGTTTCTATTGTAGCGGCGCCGGTGGCAATGGTGGATACGGATCGATATCTAGTCGTTATGTGGTCATGACCATCTAATCCTGTAACACCCCAATTCAGCCCAAAGGAATGGACCGAATCGTGATATTGTAATTTTGAACCTACTCGTTGGGCTATTGCATACAACTATTTGGAAGTAGATCTCAACCCTCCATGGAGGCTTAAGAGAGACACAATGTTTGGTTTTCATATAATATGTGCAAAGTTCCTACTCGTAATAGAGGTAGAACCACCCAGACAACTATGAGCAATGACATCAAGAATGTGATGATCACTCCCAACTGTAGAAGGGGTACACTCCTGCTATAGTTTTGAGGTTGCATGCTGTTGCATATATCATATTATTTCTACCTAGTTCAAGTAATTGGCTTAGGTCTTCTTATTAGTTATATGAAGATGATGCAAGTATTTAAATAATGGTCATGGTTACCTATTCCACATGCCCTACACGAGCAATAATTAAAGCATCAGATAATTACACAACATCCTCAAGTATCAGGGCATCAAACCCTAATATCCAGACTTCACATGGTTCTTCAATTGGTGTGAACTATAAGCTCCTCCACTCACATTACTCTAACACACAAACAACTACATCCAACTACATTTCATGTACCAGACTTAGCTCCTCGTCATGTTCTAGGACTCTGGGGCTTGTATACCTTGTAGACGGTCCCAAGTATTATAACTTTATAGTAAAATAAAATAATATAAAGATAAAACATGCTACCACAACCATCATGACATACATCTGAATCGTACAAAGTTGACATAGTTAGGGCATATGTCCGTCATATAGTTATCCACAAAATACATAGTCTAAAACAGACAATATAATATACGGCCCCTGCCATGAGCGCCATTTAGCCGTCTGATCCATGCACCTAAGCTGGCAAACGCAAGGGAACCTCGCCTACATATAATAGAAAACCATGTCCGTAATCAAATAAATTTGATTACCAATCAGAGTAACTACCGGTAAAATAGCAAGTTGGCAAGTGGGTATTCCATTATCCACGGAAACTTAAGAAACTATAGAATTGCCTCACATTGGGCGGTAAGCAAACATACTTAAACAAGTGCCGGCGTGGATGCAAGGCTAATATTCATATTCATACATAAAATACTTATGCCCACACATCCTCCATATTACACTCGCCACAGTACTGGAGTGGCAAAAGGAACAGTTAAGTTAGTGCCACAAATTCTAGAAATGTGCTGCCTTACGTAGTACCCTCATACTCTGCACTACTTGAGGGTTTGAAGGAGTACAAGTGTGGTTCATACATATCTCCATACTGCTCACTCTCTTATTCGTGAAATCTGAAAAATGTGTGTACTTATATAATTGGTTTAGGGAAGAGGCTTGTAGTATATATTTCTTGAGCTTTACTTTAAAAAGAAACAAGGGATCTCATCCTTGTAGTTTTCTTTAAACATGTGTACAATGCACGGCTAAATGGCCCGACATTGGAGGGATCTGATAAAATGCCGTTGATGCCATAGTTCGTCTAAACCACGATTAAACTCGACACGCAGGGAGTCAAGCATAGATCAAGAAATGGGAGAGTCCTACGGACCTGTGTACGTAGAGCTCTGTATTCTACTTAGTGAGCTCACCCGTGATACGTAGCACAGAGATGGAACTGAATAAAAATCGGGTCATATCGGCACACAAAATGAGGCAAAGCCTCCACACAAGCTCATCACTTAACATCACATAAATGTCTTAATTAGGTCCTAAGTGATGTGTTAAACATTATTATTCAACTTAATTAAGGTTTTGGTTTCATGTTCACTTAGGTGTTTTAATCAATTCTATGGTTTTTAATCGAATGAGCTTACCAAACGATTTTTCGGATGGGCCTAACAATGTCCAAAGGGGCTGAAATTTAAATGTGTTGTCCCTTACACTCCAAGTCTCATAGTTAAATTCCACCATGCCTGCCCCATGGGCCAATCAAGGGGAATAAGGCCCATTAAGCTCGGCTCTAAGGTGCTGGAATAGTATTCTTAGGCTGCACACCAATTTTGTAACTGTTGGTTCATAGGTTAGAGGACTCAAAATGGACTTGGGTCAGTGGTTCCAATTAGCTAACATATGTAGCTTGATCCCAGTAAGAGGTAGGCCAAATTTACTTTGTAAATAGGCCTAATTGGATTTTATAACTTGGGTCACTGGATGGGCTGTTTCTGGAGCTATCTGGACCCTTACAAATTTGAAATTTACAAATAAAATTGGGAACCTACCCAAATGCCCCCAAAATTGGTCACCACACTATTGAGACAGTGTAATGTATGGACCAAAGTTTACTGAAATCATACACCGTTAACCTATTTTAAGGTAATTTACAACTGGACTGAAAAACTAGGGTTTTCACGAATCATCTTATACTTTCCCGGTAAACAACTCTTAAAAATAACTAGATGATTTTTAACCATTCCAAAATTTATATATTTCAAGTAGACAATTACTTTAGTATCATATAATTTCACAAGATTTTATTAGTTTAAAGTTCGTGGTTAAAATAATCACACAATCATAGATTGTGCTCATAGAGATAAACAGACAGGAAATACAAGGTGTACTTATGGTTATGTTCATGACTATTTAGTGGTTATATTAGGATTAAAATTTTACCAAGCACTCAAAAAATTAACATTAAAAATATGGCATGTTGTGGACCACCAGATGCTACAAGGTCAGATATTAAAAATTGGAGAAAGGAGCATTTTTATCACTATAATTGTCTAAGTCACCACCTTTCGTCACTATTTACCCTCATACATGCAAATTAGAAGGCATTGAAGGTAAAAAACACAACACAAAAGTTGTATATCTACATGTTGTGAGTGGAACAAATTAAGAATGGTGCAAATTGGACTTCAGAATGCCACGATATGATTTTTATACTGAAATATTGCATATTAGTGACCAACATGCATTGTATAAATCATATCTATTTATTTGCACGTTCAAGTAAGATGAATGTGTACTCCAAACTCTCCTAACATTCACATATACATGATACAAATGTGATAAAAAGAAATTTATGTAATCATACTAGTGATAGACATCACATAACAAGCAACTGAGAGAGCCCAAACCTGATGCTAACGAGCGAAAGCCAAAGGGAGGTCTTTTAAGGCATCCAACCTCAAAGTCTACCACCGAAAGATGCTAGGAACGTGGAGGGGGTTGCTTGGAGCTCCAAGGTGGAAGGAGAAGGCCAAGGAGAGCAGAAGAAAGTGGTTGGAGGTGAGGAGGGAAGGAGAAATAGTGAAAAGGTGAGGGAAGAGGTCGATTTTATAGAAAAATAGTAGTTGGTTTAGTGATGTCATAGGTATGGGTGACATTCCTATAAGGTATGGGTTGGTTTAGTGATGTCATAGAGGTATGAGTGTCATACCTATGGAGGTATGAGTGTCATTCCTATAGAAGTATGGGTCCCATACCTATAGAGGTATGTGTGCCATACCTATAGATGCATGAGTTGAGTTACCTAAAGAGGTATGTGTTGGGTTATCTCAATACCCACAAACATAGGGTTTTTACCCTAAAGAAATTGGGCCAACCTCTTGAATTGCACTACAGGTCCCAAAAGGGGATAGGACAACCACACAAAAGACACTTGAGGGACAAACAATAAAAGTCTGAGAGTGCCACATCCAAACAAGCGTACCGAGCGTTGAAGGAGGCTAAGGCCGGGCAACTTACACCATACTACATACAAACCATTGTATGAAGGGTCGGATACTAGCCTGATTCAAGTAACAACCGAATCGATAGTAAAAACCCTTGGCAGACAGCCTGGGTTTTACAACCGCCCCCACTTAGAAAAATTCTGCCCTAGAATTTCCTAAGGGGTTGCACATGCATAAACACACCATGACACACAACATAAAACATACAATAGCACTCAAGCAAAACACAGAAGGATGCTAATACTTCAAGTCTTCGTCCTCCACAGGGAAGAATCTGGGGAAGTGCTACCGCATCTCGTCCTCAATCTCGCAAGTGGCCTTCTCAACACCCTGCTGTGACCAAAGTACCTTCACTAAAGGCACTTCTTTCCTATGGAGAGTCTTCATAGACCGGTCGAGAATCCATGTAGCCTCCTCCTCATAGGAAAGCTCAGGTCAAATGACAAGCTCCTCATACTAAAGTTCGTGTGATCTGTCAGACACATACTTCTTTAACATAGATAATTGGAACATCGGGTGCACTGCTGATAGTCTGGGTGGGAGGCAAGCTCATATGCAACCTCAACAACATGCCTCAACACCTCGAATAGGCCAATGTACCTTGGACTCAGTTTTCCTCACCTCCCAAAATGCACGCCTCCTTTATTCAATGAGAGTTTTAGGAAAACACGATCCTCAGGGGTGAAACTGACGTCCCTACTCCTCTAATATGTATAAGACCTCTGTCTATCCTAAGCTGCCAGTAGCCTTTGCCTAATCAACTCAACTATCCTTTGGAAGCTCTGAAGCAACTCTAGGCCTACTATCAATGGCTCACCATCT
This sequence comes from Piper betle, assembly GCA_033002965.1. NCBI lineage: Eukaryota > Viridiplantae > Streptophyta > Magnoliopsida > Piperales > Piperaceae > Piper > Piper betle. The sequence continues at coordinate 11,603 of JAURVB010009465.1, read as the reverse complement.
CTAGCCAACATGAAAGTGATCTGCACGGCCTACCATACAATGCCTCGAAGGGTGCCATTCCTATGATGGCTTGGTAGCTATTGTTATATGCAAACTCCACCAAGGGAAGATGCACCTCCCATGGCCCAGCGAAATCCATCACACACGACCGAAGCAAGTCCTCCAGGATCTGAATCGTCCTCTCGAGCTAGCCATCGGTCTATGGATGACAGGCTGTACTAAACTTGGTCTCCGTTCTAAGTTCTTGATGAAAAGATCTCCAAAAGGAAGAGGTGAATCTCGGGTCCCTATCTGATACAATCTCCCTAGGAACTCCGTGGAGTCCAAAAATTTGGTCCCGGTATAATCCAGCCAATGTAGACACAAGATAGGTCATATGAATTGGTATAAAGTGCACCAATTTCATCAACCTATCGACAACAACCCCATATTGCATCCATCTATCACCCTGAAGGGGGTAGATGTAAAGTGCCAATTTTGGCTTAGGGTTTTACCCGATTCTAGTTATCTCATTTTAGACTAGTATCGAGTTAGTTTGAGTGAGCTTGAGCAAGAACAATTTTAAGAATAAGAGTATGAGGCCCATATGACCATATGAGCATGTTATGGTGGCTGAGTATGCCCAATATGCATATGATAGTTTCAGTTATGATAAAGTAGAGCACGAGGTATCAGTGTATCACGAGGTATACATATGATTTTATAAGTTAACCAGGATTTTAGGCCTAGATCTTGGTTGTTGCAGCGTTTAGTATCCATTTAGGATTTTCAGGGTATCTCATTTCATGCATCATAGAATTTCAGATCATCGGATTGTGCCCCTGTGGGCCTAGCTTGGTTAAGTTCAGAGTTTGAAGCTCATTTAGCCTTCTTTACTCGATTCCCACCTATATAGTCATTTTTAGGATTCGAGTCAGTCGTGACTTTGGACGGTCTTGATCCGAGCTTTCCGTCCATATATATATTGTATATACTCATAGGTGGGCCCCACAAGGCACGAGTTGTCGAATGTCCAGATCGTGCCACATGGCAAGATCTAAACTGTACACTCAACCTTAGCTCAACCCAATTATTTCTAGTGATGTCCCTTGATTTTGGATGTTTTCACTTAAGAGGCACCACCACTTCTGTAACGACCCGCCTGAACCGGACTGGGTGTTACCTAAAAATATAGGTAATGTAAATGTAACATTCCAGAACATGAATTGAAATACAACAAATATGTCTTGCAACATATAATATGAATCATAACAATAAATCATGTTCTCTAATATATAAAATAACTGTCCCACAGTCTCGGACCGTTTCCCATAGCCACATTTATAACACAAGAGAATAATAAGGAAGTCCAATTTTTTTTATTATCGATTCACCATACCTAGGTTGGTAAAAGAACCACCAACCACACTTCTATTCTTCAGTCCACAGCTGCTCACCTGCTGAGGCAATTCCACGTTAGTGATAAAACCACTAAGCCGCATAATTAAATGAAACAAGTCAATATAATCCCTATTATCATTTCACCAATTTTTTATTATCGTTTCACAAGTATTTTAGTAATTATCTCTTAGGTCATTCTGAGATTAGTAATTGTCTCTCAGGTCATTATGAGATTCGTAAAAGTCGTCTCCCAGGTTATTCTGAGATTAGAAATTGTCTCTCAGCTCATTCTGAGGTTAGGTGGTCTCCCAGGTCATTCAAAGATTAGTCATTATCTCCCAGTTCATTTTGAGATTAGAAATTGTCTCCTAACTCATTCTGAGATTAGGTGGTCTCCTAGGTCATTCTGAGATTAGTCATTGTCTCCCAGTTCATTCTGAGATTAGAAATTGTCTCCCAGCTCATTCTGAGATTAGGTGGTCTCCCAGGTCATTCTGAGATTGGTCATTGTCTCCCAATTCATTCTAAGATTAGAAATTATCTCCTAGCTCATTCTAAGATTAGTGTCAACAAAGGCTACCAGTTTGGGCAAATACAACACAATATTTTAAATAATTATACCAGTTTGGGAAAATACAAGATTTCAAATAATTATACAGACAATACAACATTTCAAATAATTTTATGAACCCACATAGTAATTTTAATGGTGCGGCCCCGTGTCAGACTCAGTCAATTCCTTGACCCTTGATTGCGTTATAGCGCATAGTGGTCGAATCTAGGCTCAGGCCAACTCAGGGCTGCCAACAATGGAAAGTACAACATTTCAAATGAGTATACGGACCTACATATTTCTGAACTTGCAGTTGCAACCAATGATCATAATCTGAACGAGAACATGAAATTATACATAAGTATAATTTTATTTGAGTAGGAATGCATGCAGCTATATGTCTAATATATATATTAAAAATTTTGACAACATAACATGTAACAATTCAAAAATATTAAATATTAAATTCTCAACAAATCTAGTGAGATAATTAATTATTCATGTGATAAAATCATTTACGTCCTACTTTACATTTTAAATTAATTAACTAAATCATAATTAATACCTAACAATTGATAAAATAATTATTACTAATAAACAAGTATTTAATTTTCCTTTGCGATGATAATTACTTAACCCGATCTTGATGATTTAGTTTACCATTATAATTTTTAATCGCTACTATTATTTATAGCAATTTAATTAATTAAGTTATTCAATTAAATTATTTAAAATAATTTTTATTATTCAAAAATATAATTAATACAATTATTCTAAATTATTTGACTCAATAAAGTTTCGAACTTTATTTATTTTCATTATGCTATTTATGTTGGACGCTTATGATTGTTAACTAACTATAGTTTAATAGCCAATTTTCTACATTTGTGACTTGTTATTAAAATAATCTCTTTATTTACCTAATATTAAATTTAATATGGTAATGGTGAAATCTTTGTTTTATTAATCACTTTTAACCATCCGACTTAACTTAATAATTTATAGTACACGAATTACTTATCACTAATTAATTACTACTGTGATTATATTATTCAACGATTACCCAATTTTTTATTTACGCCAATAACTATGTACATTACCTATATATCTTAGCAATTTTTATTCATCCAAATCCCTAAGTTACTTGAATTACCACCAGTACGATGCTCCCCAAACAAAAGAAGAAATCAGCAACCCTAGACACGACAAGCATATTATACAGAAAGGACGATCAACCACAAACCAGCAGTGCAACTCACGACACCTTCATCAACACGAGGGGCAGCAACCAGAACATATCAACACACGCTCAACAAAACAACCCAACGACCCAAAGAAACCCCAGCAATTCATGCAAGCAGAATCGACGAGACCCCATGCATAAGATGCTAGGGATCGTGCAATTCAGCCAGGCATCTCCAACAAACAAAATCAGGCGTTGCTACATGCACGACCTGATTTGGAAGCCACCGATGGAACCGCATGACTACTTGACAAGGCACTGTAGAAAACACTCCAAAAAAAAAACGTGCAAGCTTCTTCCGAAAAAAATACGTGGGAAAACAAGAAGATGTGAAAAACGTCATCAACCCTACATCCTTACCATCAAAACCATGCATGCATGAGTCCTAATGTAAAAGAAATAAGAAGAGGGACGAGATACTCACACAGCAATGAGGAAGCTGCCTGGGACGGAGAGGAGACAAGGAGTGGACGGCTAGGGAAAAGGATTTCCCACAATCTTGACAACTATATATTTCTATAGCTCAACGAGTCCCTCAATTAAATTCTTACTCCCTACCTTACCGACCATTATGAATAGGTATCACTTGGCTAGAGTTCGTTCTCCCTTTTCCTCCCATTCATCAGGTCGTCACCCCCTAAGGTTCATCCTCCCTCTTTCCTCCCACTCACCAAGTCGTCACACACCCAACACCAGGGGATTTGGCCTTAGGTTGAAACTATGACTGGTCGACTAATGATCATAATAATTGTGATGACCAAAAATATCGATTCACCCGTATAAGTTCCACAAAATAGTTTTTTACACCAGTTTCGAGTCCTACAAAAATAATAATTCAAATAAATTTTTTTCACGGTCTTTATAACTTCAGCTTGCCGCTGGCGAGTCTTCACCTCGCCACCGGCCACTGGACCGGCACCTCAATGATAGCCTTGTGGCCAGCTTTCTATCCATACTGTTCATGTAATGACCCGCCATGTTTCACGATATAGTGAGCCTTGCTGGTCAGGTATTACTCAAAATTTAACAAAACTAACCCTACAACAACTTGTCCTAACTGGACCGGGTGTTACTTAAAAGGTTGCATGAATATATGAAAGCAAAAAGTAGCATTTCTAACTTCAAATGAACTTATGTTTCAAATGACAATGTATGAAATAATTATCCTACAGTTTTGGACCGTTTCACATAGCCACATTTATAACACAAGAAAAGTAAAAGAGAAGTCCACTTATTATCTGTTCACCACCTGAGTTGGTAGAAGAACCACCCTATCGTCTCTTAGTCTTTAGTTCCCGCTGCTAACCTGCGGAGGCAATTTCGAGTTAGTAATTAAACACTAAGCCATATAATTAAATAAAGCAAGTCCATAAACTCCCTATCATTATCTATAATATTGGCTCTTGTGACCATTCCAACATGTCCATTTATTAGCTGATGGTTCAGTCTACCATGTCCATTAGTTGGTTGATGGGTCAGTCCACCATTTCCATCTTTTGGCTGATGGGTCAGTCCATCATGTCCATTATTGGCTGGCGAGTCCAATCCGCTATGTCTGTTATTGGTTCGTGAGTCCAATCCACAATGTCTGTAATTGGCTGATGGGTCAGTCCATCATGTCCATTACCAACTGGCGAGTCCAATCCGCCAAGTCTGTTATCGGCTGGTGAGTCCAATCCACCATGTCCGTAATTTGCTGGCGAGTCCAATCCGCCATGTCAAATTTATTGTACTACGGGCTGTCAGGTCCTTTCTGACATGTCCATTATTGGATTATGAAGGGCGTAGCCCGTGTCGGATAGAGTCAATTCCTTGAGCCCGGTTGCACTCGGTGCTTGGTGGTCGAATTTGGCCTCAGGCTGACCAAGTTATCCAGAAGGGAAAATACAACATTTTGAATAGTTATGCAGACCTGAACGAGAACGATCCTAATCTAAACGAGAACATAAAATTATACGTAAGTATAATTTTATTCTAGTAGAAATGCATGCAGCAAAATATCTAAAGTTCATATCATTTTCAAAAATATTTAATATTAAATTATCAACAAATCTAGTTTGATAATTAATTATTCATGTGACATAATTATTTAAGTCCTACTTTACATTTTAAATTAATTATCTAAATCATGATTAACACTTAACAAATAATAAAGTAATTATTAATTCATAAACAAGTATTTAATAATTATTATTAGTATATTTTCTTTTGAGATAATAAATTTTCGTACAATAATTAATTAGTTATTACCATTACCAATAACCCATTAAAATGATTATTTTTTATGATTTATTACGAGTTTGTATTATTTTTAACTCAAGTCGGTATTGCGTTAGGTGTTATTTACGAGTTGGTATTATTATTTAACTCGACCTGTGTCGAGTCAAACATTACTTAGAAGTATGCCACCCAAGGTAATTTTCTTCTTCTTCTTCTTCTTCCCCGGTGCCATCCCCTGTTCCCGACAGCAGCCGCCGCCGGTGATCGTCTCCGGCTGTCATCAATCGACGCCGCCCAGCCCTGCCATACCGTTGCAGTGTCGCCCCTACCAACTCCAACCGCCTTCCAACCACGGTGACGCCTGCATCGCATGCCTAGCGAAGTACACGCGTCGCCGATTCCACCGCCGGCGAGCATCGCCGCCTCAATTGGGTGATCGCCTCGACACCCTCGACCCCCTATCAACCTTCCCAGGCCAGATTGGAACCCGTAACCACCCAGGACAGCTGGATTTCTTCACCCACTGCCGTCACCTTTGTTTTTGCCGCCCTCCTCTGTTTTCAGCCATTTACCACCCTAGGATGGCATCCACACACGTGAGATTGACACTACACTAATCGAGGAAGAGTGTAGGATCATCTTCCGACATCGGAATGACCGTCGCCACAAATTCCCGGCGAAACTTTGCCTCGTCCATCTCGCCAAAACAAGGAACTCGTTGGCCAACAATCGTGTTTAGTTTCTTTCTTGTTGATTTCAAAATTTCATCCTCATGATTAACAAGTTTGCTATCAATTAAAAATATACATGCAAGAAAATTAAGAAGAGGAAGATAAGAAGGCTACCCAAGCAAGGAAGAAACACCAGCAAGGAAGAGGAGAACTAGGCAGCTAAGGTGAAGAAGCCGCCCCTACACCCATATGTGAAAAATGAAGTCCTCTTTCAATTTTATAAAAATGAAAATGACGTTTAGGGTATGTGAAAACACCCCTAGACCCGTATTTCATTTGACCGGGTAAATAATAAAATGGGTAAATAACTAACCGGGTAAAGAATATAACACGTTCGGTCCTTTCCAAAGTGCATTCGGTCCTTCTCAGACAGTGTCCACGTCCAAAAAATTTTTTTCACGGTCTTTACAATCTCACTAACTTGGAAATATTTCGTCCCCAAAATATCATAATTGGCAATAGAACAATCATGATTAATTTTATTTATTTCTTCGAGATCAGTTCATGCTACTACAAAGATAAAACTCCTATGCCACAAACAGGCTAGGGTATTTCCTTGCCATTTCTTGTTCAGTCTCCCATGCAGCTTTCTCAAAGGAATTTCCTTGTTCCTGAGTGTCTTTATTTCTCTTGCAAGGATGAGGATCAGCTTTTCCTCGTATGTTAAATTTGGATTGTAGCTGTAACTCTTCAAAATTGGTGCTGATATGATCCTCATCCCGTACATATTTCTTAGCATTGACACATGGAAAATATTGTGTACTCCAACTAGGCTTGGTGGCAATGTTAATCTATATGCACAATTCCCAACTCGATCCAGGATTGGAAACGGTCCTATGAATCTTGGCTTCAACTTCCCTAATATTTAAAATCTGATCACCCCTTCGTAAGAGATGTCTTTAGGTACACAAACTCCCCAACTTGGAACTCTAGGTCCTTCCTTCGAGTATTAGCATAACTCTTTTGTCGATCCTAAGCTGCCTTAAGTCTTTAGCTGAATGAGTTTCTACCTTTTCAGTTACTTCCTTCTCACCAATCTCTGGCCGACTATAACCTCTTCAGTAGACTCCAGCCAGCAAGATAGGGATCTATAGGGCCTACCATATAAGGCTTCAAATGGTGCCATCCCTATACTGACTTGGTAAGAGTTATTGTAGGTGAATTCAGCCAAGGCTAAGTGTTTCTCCCAGTCACCTCCCCAGTCAAGAATGCAAGCTCTTAACAAATCTTCCAAAGTTTGAATAGTCCTCTCACTCTGACCATCAGTTTGGGGATCATATGTTGTACTCAACTTAATTTGAGTTCCCATGGCTTTTTGGAAAGCTTCACAGAAATGTGAGGTGAATAGGGATCGCAGTCTGAGACTATCTCCTTTGGAATCCCATGCAATTTGACAACATTGTCAACATATAATCCTGTCGGTATTTCACCATTCTCATTGATTTCGTGGGGATGAAGTGAGCTACCTTAGTCTATCGGTCCACAACTACCCATATGGAGTCATTCTTCTTTTGAGTTCTTGGGAGCTTTGAAATAAAATCTCATGTAGACACACTCCCATTTCCACGTTGGTATTTCTAAAGGTTGCAATAGTCCTCCAGGTAGTTGATTTTTGGCTTTGGTCTATTTACAAGTCTGACACTTAGAGATCAAAATCGACAACATCCCTCTTCATCCCAATCCACCAGTAGGTTCGCTTCAAATCTTGACTGTCACTAGATTGATTTTTCGATAGTCAATCACAGCTGAAGTGATCCATCTTTCTTCTTTACAAAAAGCACATGGGCTCCCCAGGGTGAAGTACTTGGTCGGATGAAACCTACCTACAAGAACTCTTCTAGTTGACTCTTTAACTCCTTGAGTTCTCCTGGAGACATGCGGTATGGTGCTTTAGAAATTGGTGTTGTTCCAAGTTCTAGGTCTATGGCAAACTCCACTACCCACTTAAGAGGCAACCCTGGAAGTTCTTCTGGGAATACATCGGGAAACTTTGCTACCACAGGAATCGTGGAAAACTCTTTGGGTTTTGACTCTGACTCAACTAAGTTAGCCAAAAAGGCTTTACAACCCTCACCAAATATTGGGCAGTCGAGTTGTTTGGTTAGGATAGCTGCCACAAATTCCACCCACGTGATGGTGGAAATCTCACGTCGATGGAAAGTGCTTTTCTCCATGGATTTCCACCAACAAGATGCTTCCTCTGATGCATGGATGTTGCCAATCTCACTTGATGGCGGTGCGGCACAGACAGAGCTCTAAACGTTTTTTCGGTAATGTCAATCCAGCTCTCCACCTTCATTGGATCGATCCCTGCAATAATTACCTTAGCTCATTCTTCCTGAACTTTTCCACAATGTAACGGCCACTATCATCACCCACTGGCGGCACCACTTGTCGGATCACCGGTGGCACTGGGTTTGGATGCTCCCTCAGGTCTACTAGCCTTGCCTGCCCTTGGCACTCCCTTGACCACCATCTAGGGTGATTCTGGGATCCACTGCTATGTTCGAGGCTCCATTCCCTGCTACCAATCCCGGTAACCGCCGAACAATATTCTGAACCATAGAATTTGTATTTTCCGAAGCCTCTGCTAATCCCTGTATGGCCATCAAGATCTGGACCAACACATTCTGGACCGTGCTCTGATACCACCTGTAACGACCCGCCATGTTTCATGAAATTGTGGACCTTGCTAGCCAGGTGTTACTCAAAATTCAACAAACCAAATGTATAATGACCAGTCCTAACCGGGACCGGGTGTTGCTTAAAAGGTTACATGAATAAGATGAAAGCAAAAAATTCTAGCATTTCTAACTCAAAAGAACTTATGTTTCAAATGACAATGTATGAAATAATTATCCCACTGTCTTGGACCGTTTCCCATAGCTACATTTATAACACAAGAAAAGTAAAAAGAGAAGTCCACTTATTATCTATTCACCACCTGAGTTGGTAGAAGAACCACCCCGTCGTCTCTTAGTCTTTAGTTCCCGCTGCTAACCTGCGAAGGCAATTCCGCATTAGTGATTAAACAGTAAGCCGTACAATTAAATAAACCAAGTTCATAAACTCACTATCATTATCTATAATATTGGCTTTTGAGACCATTCCAACATGTCCATTTATTACCTGATGGTTCAGTCCACCATGTCCATTAGTTGGCTGATGGGTCTGTCCACCATGTCCATTTTTTGCTGATGGGTCAGTCCATCATGTCCATTATTGGCTGGTGAGTCCAATCCGCCATGTCCGTTATCGGCTGGGTGAGTCCAATCCACAATGTCCGTAATTGGCTGATGGGTCAGTCCATCATGTCGATTACCAACTGGCAAGTCCAATCTGCCATGTCTATTATCTGCTGGTGAGTACAATCCACCATGTCAGTAATTTACTGGCGAGTCCAATCCGCCATGTCAAATTTATTGTAACTACGGGCTATCAGGTCCTTTCTGACATTTCAATTATTGGATTATAAAGGGCGTAGCCCGTGTCGGACAGAATCAATTCCTTGAACCCGGTTGCACTCGGTGCATGGTGGTCGAATTTGGCCTCAGGCTGACCAAGTTATCCACAAGGGAAAATACAACATTTTGAATAGTTATATGGACCTGGATATTTCGAACTCGCGGATATGACCAACGATCCTAATCTGAACGAGGAAAGAAAATTATACGTATTGATAATTTTATTCGAGTACAAATGCATGCAGCTAAATATCTAATATTCATATCATTTTCAAAAATATTAAATATTAAATTATCAACAAATCTAGTGAGATAATTAATTATTCATGTGACATAATTATTTAAGTCCTACTTTACATTTTAAATTAATTATCTAAATTATGATTAACAAGTATTTAATAATTATTATGTATATATTCTTTTGAGATAATAAATTTTCGTACAATAATTAATTAGTTATTAACATTACAAGTAACCCATGAAAATGATTACCAATTTTCGTGCAATAATTAATTCTTTCTTGTTGATTTTAAACTTTAATCCTCATGATTAACAAGTTTGCTATCAATTAATAATATGCATGCATGAAAATTAAGTAGAGGGAGATAGGAAGGTTTCCCATGCAAGTAAGAAACACCGGCAAGGAAGAGGAGAACTAGGCGGCTAAGGTGAAGAAGACGCCCCTACACCCGCACGTGAAAAATGACATCCTCTTTCAGATTTATAAAAATGAAAATGTCACGCTAGGGTATGTGAAAACACCCCTAGACCCGTATTTCATTTAACCATGTAAATAATTAACTGGGTAAGGAATATAACACATTCGGTCCTTGCCAGACCACATTCGGTCCTGCCCATACAATGTCTGTATCGAAAAAATTTTATTTTATTTTTTCACAGTCTTTACAGTTCACGATCACCGGTGCCGCTGTAGTTGCAGCCGGCGATGGAGTTTTTGAAGCTGGTTTCCTCCGCTGCCGCCACCACAGTTCGAGTTGTTTTCTGGCACCGACGAGCCACCTCCGGCTTAGCCGACCACCCTAACAGCTTTCCCTTGATGAGATCTTCAACTTTAGATCGACACCGACGTTCACCATGGTTGCGATCGCCGCCGGTGACATCACCACACACAGTGGCGATGATGCCCCATACTGGCCGAACTGTTTTGTACACCACCACCATCATTATCCTCCTCGCATGGGCTGTCGATCCCGACTGACAACGATCCAGGCCACTTCGCAGTCGGCGTTTTCCGGCGAAGGGCACCGACGCCCTCGATCTTGCCCGTGTTCATGTCCGCTCCGTTCTCATTCGCGCCCGCATCTGCCTACCTGATCTTGTTCACAAGCCCGCCAGCCCATATCCGAGTATTCCGTCCAGTCAACCCAACCCACTCTCTACTTAACCCCAGACCGGGTTAGTTTAGCCCATTTGGTTCAATTTGGTTCAATTCAGTTCGGTCCGGTTCAACTCATTTTCAGACCGTTTTTGTCCGTTCCTCCACCGTTTTTGGTAATTCAAGAACCGATATTTAGCTATGATGCATATTCACATGATTTATTCATGATTGGATGTTATGAGTATTTATTTATTTATTTATATATTCATTACTATTTATTTATTTTTCTTTATATGTTTATCATATAAGATGAATGTTTACATGATTATTTGTCATTATTAAGATTATATTGACTTATGAATATTCGTCTTATTATGTTGACTAAATTATATATATATATATATATATATATATATATATACTTGTTTGCTATGTGTATATTATTATTATTTAATTGTATTTAATTATGTATTCTTGAATTGCATGACTATGATATTATTAATATTCCTGACTAATGAGCATTAACTAATTGTTTGTTTATTTATTTATTAAACTATTAGTATTATTATTACTATATATATATATATATATATATGTTTACTAACATGAGTATATATTTTGATATTTACTTGTGTTTACCCGCATATTTATATAGTATAATTATATTATTATT
>JAURVB010009463.1:0-14417 GCA_033002965.1 Piper betle | reverse complement strand
GACCGGTGGAATTGTTGTAGGATTGGTCCCTGATCTGCCGATGGAGGAGGCGGTGGCAGAGGGCCCATGGGAACTGCAGGCACCCCTCATGCCTCATCATCCACAGCTAATTTCTTCTCTATTCGTGCTACGACGAGAGCTGTGAGATCCCTCAACTTAGTCCCACATCTAATACCTACTGGGAGAAGATCCTGTTTATAAGTGGGAATGGACTATAGATTTTTAACTTCCGGGGTACCCATTTTAAAGAAATGACTTAGCCCATTACGTTGCACTTTGGGCTGGGTCGTTACAAATGGTATCAAAGCCGACCTGGTTCCGTGTTAGATGGTGGGTTGGATTAGAAACGTTGGCTAGGTTGCCGGTCACGGGCCAGAAAGGTCGTGGGCTGGGGCTAGCAATGGGCCAAGAATAGGCATTTCAGGGACGAAATTCTCTAAGGTGGGTGGATTGTGAGATCCCTCAACTTAGTCCCACATCTAATACCTACTGGGAAAAGATCCTGTTTATAAGTGGGAATGGACTATAGATCTTTAACTTCCGGAGGTACCCATTTTAAAGAAATGACTTAGCCCATTACGTTGCACTTTGGGCTGGGTCGTTACAAGAGCTATTTGTCGTAGTGCTGTTCGGAATTCCTTTTGACTCTGTTGCATCTGTATTTGTACCTCTGCCAACCATGCAATGGCAGCCACTGTTTTGGTCTGACGGCTTCTAACGCTGCGATGGCTTCCACTACAATGGCTCCCACTACGGAGGTTTACTGAGTCTGGCTCACTAGGATTTCTTGGCAGCGGTGTGGCTCCTAGATCGGCTAGACACTGTCTCGCTATGAACATGAGTAGGGCTTAGCTTGTCTGGGTGAAGGAGGCGATGGAGCCCTATTCCGTGTACTTCGAGTTCTTACCATGATTACCCTTACTCACTGATCCAATCCTAAAAATACTGCCACACTACCCATTGGTGAGAAATCTGTAAATCAAAGACAACAAGGATAGAAATATATATTTGTCAGCTGGACTTGGAGCAATCTTTGTACACACATCATGTATGAAAATATCTTTCAACTGAATCGACCGAGAGTTTGCTCTCATACAAAAGTTGTAATACCCTAAATCCTGTTCATGCTCGGAAACTGAACCGGGACTAGTTACATCCCAGTTTGGTTCCTGAGCATGAACCAGATTTGGGGTATTACAGACTTTACAAATTGTTAACATCGCATCTCGGGACCAAAAATATTAGGACAGTTTAATAAGAAAAATCATATAAGAATTGGAGTTCCTTAATTAAATTTATGTTATCAACTTTTATTAAACGTAGGATGACATTCGACCAATTTGAATACCGAAAAAAAGATCATTATAGTCTACCTCCTCATTCAATGGAAATCTATATCTAAAAATTAGAATCTATGATCTTTAACATAGAATGCACATAACATCTAAACTAATTATGCTATGATAAAAAATCATTTTAATTTGCCATGAATCTCTAATTATTTAGTTTTTTTAAAATTCATTGTACGTCCTTTTTTATAAAGGTTTGTTTTTTAAAAAAATTATTATGTGTCCTTTTCTTGCCTCATTCATTCTCAACCATTGTTTTCTCATTCATGTTAAGACCATTGCTTTCTTTCTTTCGGCACTTTCCTTTGGTGCTTACTTTTTAAGAGGATGAGCATAATGTCTTGGAGATGAACAAAAAATGCCTAGAAAAAATAGATAAACATAAAATTAAGGCTGATGTCTACGTAATACCGAAAATATGAAAACAGCCATCTACAATATTATTTTTGTTATCCTTGTTGACAATAAGAATTTTATTCTAAATTAATAATTAATTCTTTACGCACTTAAAAATGAATTGTTAGATAACTATTGTATGTTTAGTTTTACAATTTACTTCTTCACAATGTTAATGCATTTATTAATAATTTCAAGATGTACATTGGCCATTATACAGGTCCTTGAATAATTAACAATATACTCCAGAAATCTAATTCAATAAAATTGTACTATTTATTTAAAAAGTAGGTGTGACATGCTAGGTAAGCAACTTATTCACCTATCCACCATGTTCATCTCTTTGTTGAGAATGGATAACTTGCTTATTTTAAAGTGATAACTTAGATCCATTAATTTATACTTAGACTTAGTTAATACAAATGATATTCGACCCAAGACCATATTGGATAGTGGAATATATAGAACACACAACAGACGCAAGAGCGGATTAAAAGAATTTTGAGAATAAAAGTTTCTAAGATGGGCAAAATGTTAAATCATCTAAAAATTAGTCTTACATTCAATATTCACTAAGATAAAATTAAATATATTTAAAATATCTTAAAATTAAGAGTACAATGCTTATGCCAGACATATCATGCCAATCCAATGCTCATAATAATGTTGACCATTCATTCAGTGTGCACGCCTCACATAATGTCATCCCAAATTGGCATATTCTACACATAATGTAACGACCCGCCCGAACCGGACCGGTGTTACTTGAAAATATAGTTAATGCAAATGTAGCATTCCAGAACATGAATTTAAATACAGCAAATAAGTCTCGCAACATATAATATAAATCATAACAATAAATCATGCTCTCTAAAATATAAAATAACTATCCCACAGTCTCGGACCGTTTCCCATAGCCACATTTATAACACAAGAGAATAATAAGGAAGTCTAATTTTTATTATCGATTCACCATACCTAGGTTAGTAAAAGAACCACCAACTACACTTCTATTCTTCAGTCCAATGCTGCTCACCTACAGAGGCAATTCCGCGTTACTGATAAAACTACTAAGCCGCATAATTAAATAAAACAAGTCAATATAATCCCTATTATCATTTCACTTGTTTTTATTATTATTATTACAGAAGTCTTTAGTAATTATCTCTCAGGTCATTCTGAGATTAGTAATTTGTCTCTCAAGTCATTCTAAAATTAGTAAAAGTCGTCTCCCAACTAATTCTGAGATTAGAAATTGTCTCCCAGCTCATTCTGAGATTAGGTGGTCTCCCAATTCATTTTGAGATTAATCATGGTCTCCCAGTTCATTCTGAGATTAGAAATTGTCTCCCAGCTCATTCTGAGATTAGGTGGTCTCCCAATTCATTTTGAGATTAGTCATGGTCTCCCAGTTCATTCTGAGATTAGAAATTGTCTCCCAGCTCATTCTAAGATTAGGTGGTCTCCCAATTCATTTTGAGATTAGTCATGGTCTCCCAGTTCATTCTGAGATTAGAAATTGTCTCCCAGCTCATTCTGAGATTAGGTGGTCTCCCAATTCATTTTGAGATTAGTCATGGTCTCCCATTTCACTCTGAGATTAGAAATTGTCTCCCAGCTAATTCTCAGATTAGGTGGTCTCCCAATTCATTTTAAGATTAGTCATGGTCTCCCAGTTCATTCTGAGATTAGAAATTGTCTCCCAGCTCATTCTGAGATTAGGTGGTCTCTCAATTCATTTTGAGATTAGTCATGGTCTCCCAGTTCATTCTGAGATTAGAAATTGTCTCCCAGCTCATTCTAAGATTAGGTGGTCTCCCAATTCATTCTGAGATTAGTCATGGTCTCCCAGTTCATTCTGAGATTAGAAATTATCTCCCAGCTCATTCTGAGATTAGGTGGTCTCCCAATTCATTTTGAGATTAGTCATGGTCTCCCAGTCCATTCTGAGATTAGAAATTATCTCCCAGCTCATTCTGAGATTAGGTGGTCTCCCAATTCATTTTGAAATTAGTCATGGTCTTCCAGTTCATTCTGAGATTAGAAATTGTCTCCTAGCTCATTCTAAGATTAGGTGGTCTATCAATTCATTTTGAGATTAGTCATGGTCTTCCAGTTCATTCTGAGATTGGAAATTGTCTCTCAACTCATTCTAAGATTAGGTGGTCTCCCAATTCATTCTGAGATTAGTCATGGTCTCCCGGTTCATTCTGAGATTAGAAATTGTCTCCCAGCTCATTCTAAGATTAGGTAGTCTCTCAATTCATTTTGAGATTAGTCATGGTCTCCCAGTTCATTCTGAGATTAGAAATTATGTCCCAGCTCATTCTGAGATTAGGTGGTCTCCCAATTCATTTTGAGATTAGTCATGGTCTCCCAGTCCATTCTGAGATTAGTGCCGACAAGGTTACCGGTTTAGGAAAATACAACATTTCATATAATTATACCAGTTTGGGGAAATACAACATTTTATATAATTATACCAGTTTGGAAAAATACACATTTCAAACAAATTATACGGACACACATAGTAATTTTAAAGTTGTGGCCCAGTGTCGGACTGAGTCAATTCCTTGACCACGATTGCGTTCACAGCGCATGGTGGTCGAATCTGGACTCAGGCCGACCAGGGCTACCAACAAGTGAATGTACAACATTTCAAATGATTATACGGACCTATATAGTAATTTTAAAGGTTGCTGCCCCGTGTTGGACTGAGTCAATTCCTTGACCCCGATTGCGTTATAGCGCATGGTGGTTGAATCTGGGCTCAGGCCGACCAGGGTTGCCAACAAGGAAAGTACAACATTTCAAATGATTATACAGACCTGGATATTTCAAACTCACAACTGCGACCAATGATCCTAATCCAAACGAGAACATAAAATTATACATAAGTATAATTTTATTCTAGTAGGAATGCATGTAGCTAAATATCTAATATATATATCATTTTCAAAAATATTAAATATTAAATTATCAACAAATCTAGTGAGATAATTAATTATTCATGTGACATAATTATTTAAGTCCTACTTTACATTTTAAATTAATTATCTAAATCATAATTAACACTTAACAAATAATAAAGTAATTATTAATTCATAAAGAAGAATTTAATTATTATTTTTAGTATATTTTCTTAAGATAATAAATTTTTGTACAATAATTAATTAGTTTAGTAACATTACCAATAACCTATTAAAATGATTATTTTTAAAGATTTATTACGAGTTCGTTTTATTTTTTAACTCGAGTCAGTATCGAGTCAACATATTTACAAAACTGCCACCCTCCTCCCTCCTCCCTCCTCCTCCTCCTTCTTCTTCTTCTTCTTCTTCTTCTCGTCGCCATTCTTCTCTTCTAGAAAAACAGGTTCGTCATTCTCCTCCAACCCTTATCTTGGCACCGAATTGAACCACCATCTAAACATCCCAACAAAGCATCAACAACAAGATAAAATTAGCAAGCGAGGAGGCATCATGTGCGTGATTTACAACAGCGATCCAAGACGCCGTCCTGCACCAAACCAGGCATGTTCCTCTTCTCCCAGCCTCAAGACCTCTCCTTTCTTGCACCTTGCTCCAATTCAAATGTTCCACAACCTTAGGCTGGCATCAAAATAGGAAAGATTCGCCACCTTTGGACGTTGCATGGAGTATGGTTGTTCTCCCCACTTCTGCACTTCGCCACCATGAATTCCGTTGAGAAGGTCGTCCACTATGGACTGTTCCGGTGGCCTGAACTGCTGTGAAGGAACCCATGATGCTGTCAACGAAGCACAACCAGTGTCTACCCCTCTGAACATCTATTACAGCACCTATTGCAGCAGAACATCGCCACTTCCACCACCCTTGCAACTCTGCCCATTCACCGCTACAATTCTGCCACCCACCGGAAACCAGGGACATCGCGAGCCCTCCCTTCGACCCAACAGCAAGAGAGGTCATCGGGGTTGTGAGGGCTGCCTTGAAATTGTCCTTACGGTTGCTCATCTTGCCAAAATTTCAGATTACTCGGCCATGGCCAGGATTCCAAATTCAGTTCAGTTTAGTTCTTTTCTTGTTGATTTACAACTTTAATTCTCATGATTAACAAGCTTACTATCAATGAAAAATATGCATGCAAGAAAATTAAGAAGAGGGAGATATGAAGGATACCCAAGCAATGAAGAAACATCGGCAAGGAAGAGGAGAACTAGGCGGCTAAGGTGAAGAAGACGCCCCTACACCCGTATGTGAAAAATGACGTCCTCTTTCAAATTTATAAAAATGAAAATGATGGCTAAGGTATGTGAAAACACCCGTATTTCATTTAAACGGGTAACCGGGTAAATAATAAAATACAATAATTAACCAGGTATTGAATATAACACGTTCGGTCCTTCCCGAACCGCGTTCATGTCCTTTTTTTTTCACGGTCTTTACACATAACATCATATCACAACACATCAACAAAAAATATATGTAGAAATCAGAAGAAAAACATACACACATGTTGACAAAGACTAGGGATAGTTTCGCACACATACTGTAAAATAAAATCTTCATTCTCTTGCCTTGTTAATGTTTGAGGAGGGTTAATGCATCCTATTAATTAAGAATAAGAATAGAATAAGTTGCTAATTGACTAAGATTCATCCCTTCTTGATATGGCACAACACTGGCAAAGAAAGAAGCTAAAGGTAATTTCTGAAGGCACCTAAGAGTAGATTCTGGATACTACAATAACAAGGAAAGAAGCTAAAGGTAATTTCTTAAGGCGCCTAAGAGAAGATTCAGGATGTAAAACCCGTGACTCGAGTCAAAGTTTTACGTTACCGAACCAGTCGGTTCAACCGTTGGTTCGAGTCGAGTCAGTTTCATGAACCGCGTGCTGAGTCGAGGCCAGACTGTGATTTATGAGCAATGAGAGTCAGGTGTACCTGAATATATGATGATAATGTCGAAAAGATGGTGAGAAATGAGTTATCAGAATATATAAAAGTATGCAGTATTTTCTTTTATGTATTTGATCGTAGAAATAGTTTAGGCTGAATAACGCATTAGGATGCGTTAGATCATATTCGGGTGGGTTATTAGTTATAGAGCATGTCATATGGATGTTGTGGTGTTTGTTTTATTTTATGGGATTTTTCCATATTTTTCTAGATTTTTTTAGGATTTATTACGAACTAGTTATTAATTTGACTCGAGTAGGAATCGAGTCAATACTTATTTACGATTTTGCCATTGGAGTATTTCATCTCCTTTCCCAACGCTTCCCCACCCAAACCCTATCGCCACCCACTGTGTTTGTTGCTGCCGCCGCCGCCGACGCCGCACTGCCGCTCGATCGATGCCGCCCCACCTTGCCGTGCCATCGTCGTGCCGCCCCGACCAACCCCGGCCACCGTCTTGCCGCCACAACGCCGGAATCGCCCCACAAGCTGCGACACTCCCCTTGTCGATTCGCCGCCGTCCGGGCCGCGTCGCCGCTGCCGTGACCCCGACGACCACTCCCTTGACCTCCCCGACATTTCCCCCTTACCTAGCGCCGCCGTCGAAGCCGGCCGTGGGCCTGATCGGAGCGACCGACCGCCCCGACCGAACTCGATGCCGCTGCTGGCAGTCATCGCCACCGCGGTCGCCCTTGCCGTCACCACGATTGGACTAGCGCGTCAGCCAGTGCTAACCCTTACCCCCGATTGCCCTGCCGGAACAGTCGCCGGAAAACTACCAGGACAATCACCGGAAAACCGGATTCACCGAAATTCGTCGGAAATCACCTGATCTTCCGCCGAATCCCTCCGATCGAACCCTATCGAACTTTGGATGCCATAGGGTGCCGAATTCGAGCCACAAATCACGCGAGGTATAATTTATTCTAATTTAACTATTTAAAGATACTGATTATTAGAATTGCATGCCAGGATTGGTGAATTGTGTGTTGTAATTATATATATAAATATAGATTTGATTGAGTGGTGTTAAAAATGGAAGCTAAGAAACTAATTAGGGTAACTGAGTAATAATCATGATCTAATGCAAACTAGCCTAAGTAGACTTGCTAGAATTGACATATGTTGATGTGACTGTGATTGATGCATGATGAATGTATTCGTGATATAGGATGTATGACTGCATCATGAGCGGGTATTAGTATTTAGTTTTGATGTGTACGTACAGAGTAGGAGCTCGCCGCCTAGGCGCGAGGACCCTGATTGGAGCTTCTGCCAGGTCTGTTTATGACTCATTCTCTGTTTTACGCTATTCTATTGTGTATTTGATTTATCATGTGTAGGACAAGTTAAGTGGCGTTTTATCGGATCCCACTTAACTCGGGCCATTTAGCCAACAATTTTTGTTTCGGATTAATAACCTTCGAGGATGAGATCCCTCGAGTCAGTTTTCGAAATTAAGATCCATCACAAGTTGCCTTCGGGCCTGTTGTATAAATTCCTAACCCAGGCCTATATATGTATAGTTTTCGCGTTTTCGGTGAGAGATGGAATGAGGGTTATTGACGGCCACACCTTCAGATAGGGAGTGTGCACGGAAGAGCGGGCTCTGGAGCTGGGGGAGAACCCACTTCGTTCTCGAAGGATCTGGACAACTCCACCTTTGAGTTCCTCAAACCTGGAGAAGTGTGGAGGTTTACGGGTACTACAATGCAGCGCATGTCTAGACTTGTGGTTTAAAGGGTACTAAAGGCGACTGCGTGAGAGTGCTTGGCCTTCATGCTCAAGGTCAGGAGTAATGTGGAGGGTGTAGAGGGCAGAAAGGAATGAGATTTGATGCGAGAAGCGATAGAGAAATGGCCAAGGTATGAGAATGAAAAGGAATAGGGGACGCTGTCGACCCAATGGTGACGACTCCCATATATGCCCTGATAAGAGTTCTTGAGGAAGTATATGGTTTTCATTCATCAGGAGAATTTACTCTCCTTTGCTAGATTGATATTAGTTATTTTCAGGGCTGGTAACACTCTTTACTGACGGTTTTTCATATATATGTAGGTAAGAAATGCGAGGGATGAAAACTGTCGGGACTGCTGAAGAGCAGTACGGAACCGCGCACACATGTACCTGCCACATGTAATGTATAATGATGGTGTTAATGCTATGTGAATGATAATTATGATGTCGTTTGTCTGGATGAATTACTTATTATGAAATAAACAGATAAATATGAATGAGTAGGGAGCCTTCGGAGTTCAGACTCGGCTCTAATGAAAACAAATGAGATAATGATGGGATGCCATGGTAGATTATTATGTATTATATTGTTTTGATAAAATATTTATATACTCTCGTTGTGGACAAGTTGGCCCTCATTGCACTTTCTATAGGAAACTCTATCTAATTTATATATATATATATATATACATATATATTCTTTTGATTTCTCATTTATTATTATTGTCTTGTTTTTGTTTGTCCTTCATAACATGTATACATATAGCACCGCATTAGAATTTAATTGTTCCCATTCATTGCATTTCATATTTGCATTTCCATCTTGAAATACCATGTTCATATTTGCATTTCCATCTTAATCAAACCCAATAAATTAACGAACGGTTCAAGTGCCGATGACATTTTTGGGTCAGTTCACGAGTGAGCCATAACGGGGTATTACACTGGAACTCATACTGCAATAATAGGGTCAGCCACTAGAAAGATGACCCCCGAACCGTATTCACTCACATGCACGGACCCAACTATCAATTCTTCATCCTCGTTCCCTCGAGCTCACAAAGTATGTGCTTTTTCTTTCTCCATTTCTTTTTAATTACATGGCTGGAATCTTCCTTTCATCGGTGGCCAAAAACTAGATCTGCTTCTGATTTAAGTCTTAAAAACCTTAGTCGTGCTAACAAGCCTTTTGAAAGTGCCACCACAGTAGATTCTAGAACAGGGATTCTTATTCCAACAACATTTTATTTTATTCTTGAACAAGAACCTTGGCATTCCATCTAGCGAATAACCACCACTAATAGCAACTAATACAAGAGTAAACATGAAAAAGATATGCAAAAACTAAAATATGTACACTTAGGCTGGTTGGTCCTTCCTCATGGCCTTCCTATGAAGCAAACATGTTCTCTTCCACCATGGTCTTCAGATTATGTGCACCTGCAAGGCAAACGGGATTTTAATGTCACACAAGTATATGTATCAAATAGCAATAAATATGAAATCGATCCCACGAAGTGTAATGAGAACAATTTCCTAATTTTTACCAATTAATTACTTAACTAAAAGAAAATAATTATGCAATTAACTTAATTTACAAACTAAAACTGAAACTAACGAACTAAAACTAATGAAAATTAACAGATTATATCTAGGAATTCCAAATTTCACTTAGTTGCTTTGAACAATTGTAATTATTTTTTATCTACTTGTAATTGATGAGTTGATAAACAAGGAAACTCTTGTAATTGTAACGGTCTCTTGCTTTTTATTACAACTTACTATTCTAATTCAATCGCTATATGTCAATGTAAACAAAAACAAAATTACACATTAAACTCAACTCAATCAAAGGCTATATATAGCTTCAAGTATATGTGCATCCCAATACCATAAACTATTCCATTCATGACAAATTTAATTCCCCAAGGCAAAATGAAATCTCTAACAAAAGTTGGCCAAACTTCTGTAGTATTAAGAACAAAATAAAAAAATCAACCCATCACAAGAACAAGCAGATGAAATATGATAACTTTATATAATATTGCAACTAAGATCGATTGGATTCGTCCTAGAATAAGCAAACATCCTCCAACTGAAATCGCGATCCAGGCTTGATATGGTGATTTATTCCATAACTAAAATAGCGTCCAAATAAGGTCAAAAGTGAAGAGGAATACACACAACATCAATGAATACATGCACATCTAATTTCATGCGAAAATAAGGAGTAACCTATTTTACTAAAGTTTATTTTACAAAGTTAGCACAGTAACCAGGAAAAATAGAGATAGACGTCCACCACATAGAATTTATTTGACTAACCAAATGAGCATCCAGAACGCAAAGACAACATACCAAATTACATGAGTTAAGAGATCATTTACATCTAAATGTTCATGTCCAAATATGAATTTGAATAGTCAATAAAATCACACAAAAACAAATCATTTTCTGAGGTTAACAGAACAGAGATCCATGCATCTCGTTCCAACTTCAACCCACCCACTAATGGATTCAATTCACTCAAAAATTAATTCCAGAGCAACTTACAATGTATACGAGATATAATACCTAATTTTATCACTCAAATTTTATCTCTATCGTATTCAATTATCAGTCAATTATGACTGAGGAATATCCTTTCCAGAGAGACAGTCAAGATAGATGTTATTATTATAAAATCTAGTTAAAACACCAATGACCTCAATTAAAACCACACAAGTTAGACTACATTTGTGACCTCAAGATATAGTTCTCATCGAAATTTCCAAGTAAAACATCTATTATTAAGGTCATTTAACCGAGGTGACATTTCATCAAAAACACACAGATGAGTATGTGTCGAACAACACAACTACTCAATATTTAACTTGATCAAAGAGCTTATCTACAGCCAAATTGATCCAAAAATGATTTAAACCATCAACTCTAACAAAAATAGTTTCAGATATAAAAAGAGAATACCATTGTACTTATAAAAAATTTAAATAAATAATACACCCAACAAATCACGGTGAAATCTAATAAATAACACACAACAATCCATCAAAATGACTAACATGAAAATGGAATGATGTAGAGCAGGAGAACATCTAGAAATGCCATGAATGGTAAAAAGAAATAACGAACAGGGGAAGGAATAGTTCACCTTCTGATAAAGTGAGATTTTGAGAAAGGATGACATCGGAGAATCTCCAAGCACCAAGGGAGATGCAAAGAGAGGGTTAGGAGAGGAGCTAAAGATGACGAGAAACAGAGCTTAGAGGGCGAGGGGAAATGTGGGTGGTGTCCCCGACTTTATAGACAAAAAAGGGCAGCTAAGGTTATCAAAAATTTCAAATAAAAATAGGTAAAAACAATGTAGAAATCTAAAACATGGGCCACAAGATAAAATGGGCTTTTAAAAACTGCGAAAAAAATAAGAAAGCTGCTCTACGGATGTTGTGCAATGAACGAACCTACTCTACAGCCAAATCTAAATACATGATTCAAGCGGAACTCGATCTTAAACATCTAATCTGGTAAACGCACCACGAGGGACACAAACAACCTCGGAACCAAGCACAAGCCACTGGCTCCACAGTCCACACACACGCGCCTTGCCTATTGGTGCCTCAGCCAGATCCATCAAACCACTTGGGGGTGGCACAGGGCCTTGGCGAACAACACAGGTAAGAAAAAGGTCTTGAAAACACATCAGCGGTCCAATTGAACCGATGAATAAGGTCAGTCCACCCAGTAAACCATAGCTAAAATACTGGCCAATGGCTTGGGTTTTACAATGTCATAAGTTGCCTTACAATGACACCTCAGTGAGTTTAAAGAGTGATTATTATAACCCAGGCTCAACAACTTAATACCAAGACTAATAAATCTAATAAGGCTAAATAGACCAACAACATGATTGGCAAGATACAAGGCATGAGAACTGAATAGGCTACTGGTTTCAACATAACATCTAACAACTTCAGCATAGAAGAGTAGGACCAACAATTAATAACATCATCTAGCTGATGTAGTATGAAATAGAAATTATCTAGATTAGCAACTACTCCTAGAAAAGTATTCCCAGTCATAACACCTAAAGATTGTATAATGAGGTAGCCTCATAATTATAAAGAAACAAAATAATACTTATTAATAAGGGGATTTTGTGATTTTGTGTATTAAAATATATTTTTTACTAACCAATGCCCTCTACTAATACGCGAGATAAACTCAATAATAATGATATTCTTTGGCTTCTTATATTCTCTTATTTAAAGGTGTCATCGCTTCGATAGGTATGGAACGACTCCGCAGGTGTATATGAGTCATTGATAAGTGTAGAGATTATGTCGAGACTCCCCTTTTTTGAAGGATTCAACCTCAGTTTAGAATTAGCAATTAATCTAGTCGAACAAGAAATCTAAAAAATCCTAAATGTCGTCCAGAAGAAATTTCTCTAAATCAAAAAATCCAAATACCAATTCTAATAAATATGCTCCAAATTGAGACCAACTCTTAGGCGCTTCTTTGCAACACTTGCGACAATCATCAAACTACGAACAACACTTACTTAAAAATCACTGAACCAAATTTAAACAAAACAAAAACTATGAACACTTGAAAAATCATTGAACCAACCCTAGTTCAAACAAACCAAAAAATATGAGCCGGTGTTTCTTCCCTAATCTTTTCTCTAAGTGCAGATTTGGTTGGATTCTTGGGTGGTGGTAATGGGCTGATCTTTTAGGTTGGCCTTCTAGCTACGATGGCTGGTAGCAGGCTCCAAATGAATTGCCTTCAATCCTTCATGTTGCTTCTTCTACTGCAAGGAAGACGTGGGTGCCTCAGGTCGGTGACTTGTTAGGGTGAGGGAATGGTAGGAAACTTAACCGTCGAGCTAGATGATGGTCATGGTGAAGAAGTTGGGGCGGAGGAATAGCCCGGGGAGTGAGATTACTGGGCCGAAGGTGGAAAGGTGGGTAGCCGAGGGGAAGGACAACAATAACGATGGCTTCCAGACGCAAACATGGTTGGGTCAGATGTCGGGGTAAATTGATCACCACCGGGTATTTGCTGGGATGTTACGGCAACATTGTGCATGAGCGTAGGAAGTCGTCCCGATATGGTGACTCAAGTTTCATGAAAATAAATGTAACAACAACTTCCACTATCTCTTTTCTAAAGAATGAAATTTGGATTTAAGATAGGACAAGAAATCCCTTTGGTTGGGGAGGCCTTCTCTTCTAATGAGTCAAATTTTCGGGCATGGGTGGATGTCCTCCAATGCCTGAGTATGCCATTAAGACACAATAGATTTCTTAAATCCATCCAAGGCCACACTTCATATCTCACGTGCCACGAAAAATATAGTAGAGGTAGGATCTCTCAAAATTGATATTTTGAAATCAATTCTCATAATCAAATTCTCGAAATTGAGTTTCGGAACCGAAGGAGTACCTAGTTGAGAGGTACCGAGTTCAAATCGTGGAATTGAGTTCTCATAATGCCCCACGAATTGATGGAAGTATAAAATGGAAAATTATGTAGATTAACTACTCACAGAAAAGTACAGATATTACAAAGGACAAGATACATTAAAAGGCCCTAAGCAAACTGTCAAGTCATTCAAAACATGAAGATTATACAATGAGGTAACCTCATATTTATAGACAAATAAAATAATACTCATAGTGAATATATTGTATCTTGTTCTTTGTGGCTCATCATATTCTCCTATACTTATTCAAGGTGTCACACCAATATATGTAAATTATAACTCCTCGATAGTTGTAGATTGTAAAATCTAAGCCTTTTGGTTCAAGATTTTATATTTAATTTGGTTTGGTTTGGTTTGGTGATGGTTCGGCTTTGGTCTGACTTGGTTTGAGTTTGGCAGGTGTTGGTCTGGTTTGAACCGTTGTGGGCTGGGCCTAGGGCCAGTGTGTTGGCTAGTTGGTCTGAGTCTCAGTGAGTTGGTATGTAAAACCCGTGACTTTAGTTAGGGT
>JAURVB010009462.1:0-27692 GCA_033002965.1 Piper betle | reverse complement strand
GTGTGTTAATAATTGGAAGATTTGAAGGGCATGGAACGTAGTGGGAAGGGTTGTGATGGTGATGAAATGAAGTCTGGACTTGAGGTTAGAACTGAACTTGACAAGGTTAGGCCACCATATGATCTCTATTATTATTTGAATCAGAGTGAGATAGGGACCATCCTCGACTTTTCCTGTCTCCTACCTCTCCACTTGTGAATTTTGGTGGTACGATGAGTAGAGGATGATTCGCTGGAGACCGGACCTGGACTTCAGAAGATACGGTGTTGTGAATTTCTTTCTTGGGTGACGGGTTTGCGACCAGCCAGGTTACTAGTAATAACTTAATAGTTTAAAATAAATAGACATATTATCCAACAAAATGTGCTTCCGACTTTCCGACTTTTAAAGACCTTGGGGATTGGGGAGGTAGTCGGTTATGATAAGCTTTGTTGAGGCAGCACAGGAACGGGAGTCCTTGAGGGTGTGCAACGCTGCTGGGGCTCGGCCACGTTGGGTGCCGAGGGAGGTGGAGTGGGCAGGTGCTGAGCCGACGGTGATGGGATGGTTGCACGGGCAAGCGATATGGTGGTGGTAGAGCGGATGATTGTCAACGCAGGAGGGGGCGGCTATTCGTGGCGAAGGCAGTTTGTTTCTAATGTTTCAAATTGAGTCCTAACATATGAGGATATTTCTAATTGTGTCGGTTGAGATGGGAGGCCAGGATGGTGGGGGTGGTGAGTCAGGTTAGCAGGAAGTCGGGGTTTGTGGGCTTAATGGAGTCTGTTTGAATTTCGGTGAAATGGATGACGAGGCTTGCAGTTGTTCTAATGTTCCAAATTCTCATTGTCATTTATTTTATGTAAAAATTTTGACGCCGATGACATACATACTTATCATCTTCACGTCATAAATATATTTTTCCATTTTCTTAGAGTATCTCAACTTCAACTAACTATTATAAGATGTCTCCTTTACAAACCGTCTGTAACAATTTTGATCCACTATCATACTTGTACGATTCTTTATCTAATTTATCATCGTAATGCAATTAAATTCTTATTCTATTACTGCTCATCATGCTCTAAAAGTAATGGCAATTAGGTTACAAAACCATATGCAATATTTGCAACTTCTAGTAATAGTCGTATACACATTTAATTTTGTTAATAATATTTTTATCTTTATCCGCATACTCATATGCGATTATATATAATATTTGTTAACTCATATATTAATACAACGAAAGAAAATCTATTCTATTTATCAACAAATCCATTTGCACTCGCTGCATGAGTTTATTTATCAACAAATATATGCCGATGGGATACCTTATCGTCATATTATCATGTACATATCTCATACATGTGATAACCACAAAAGAGTTTATTGAGAAGGCAGGAACGACCTTTGCCGACGACATTGGTGACTACACAACACATGCATGCATGAACCTACACTCATGCAATCCTGCATTTATACAAAATACCTTCCAAATGTTTAGCAACGGAAGCTTGCGTTCCTCCCCATGCACAAACCCCCTCAACGTCACCTTGTTATATAAGTCAGTTCATGACTTCTTCGCCTACTCTTCAATCCCTAACTTCATGGCCTTGTATGGCGTCCTTTCCTTTCCACCATTTACTGTCACGACCGTTCATACTATTGCCTTGCTTATTTGTTTAATTATATAACTCGGGATGGTGGCGGTGGGAACTAAAGAAAGGCTTAACATCTTTGACGGAGCTACTTGGCCATGCACAAGTTAAGTCGCAGACTTCCCACAACACTTTAGGCTTGCGCTGTTCCCCTCACCGCCAACTATCAAGATCATAAGACCATTACCCTTTTTTATCTTCTTCGTATGACTCAAGGTGACGGTGAGAGCGAAAACAATTCACCAAGGAAAAACTTTATTCTTACATTTAAGTTGAAAGCGTGGGAGAAAAATAACGGTAAGCTCTTTAACTTGTGCTTTTTCTTTATCTCATGTCACAATTACGTCAATTGATGTTCACCAATCATTCCCCAATCCACCCCTTACGTCCTTCTCTTTTCATCATATTCACCGTAATTTAGAGTAAAGGGTATAATTGTTCTTTTTATGTTTATTATCATCAAGGGAAAAAATTTACAATCACCGTATTCAAAGAATTCTCTATCCTTTATAATATATCAAGGAAATTGAGAGCTTACGCCCCAACATGTTCACAAATAGGTATTTCACGTCAGCTCATGCAACCTAATAAACAAGCACGTAATAAATAATAAATAAAAGGAAAAAAGGCAGCAGAATAAATTTTGTTATGGATATGGATGGTCAAACCTGCACCTAGTAAATACATGTACTCTTATATTTTTAGATTAATTAAATCATAAAATACTTATTCAAATCCTTATTCCATAATCAACCTAGACTAGAAATCATCAAATTAGAAACCAATTTGGATGTGTAAATCTAGGTTTTAAAAATCCGCTCTAATAAAATTGGGTCACATCTTCGTTGGTTTCAAATCTTGTTAGAATCCTCACATCTTTACAAAGAAAAAATTGAAAGAAGTTACTAAAAGAAGCCCTTAAAAGCCCACCAATCAAAAAGATTGAGATTTTTGAATGGTGGGCTTTTTAAAGGTTTTTTTGGGTGACTTATTAAACTTTTCTCGATTGTATATACGTGGGTTTATAAAATGTTTAAGTGACTAGATATTTTGGTTCGACGACCGTGAAATTACTTTAACATTGGATAAGAGTCACCTGAACTCATTTTAATATGGTATCAGAGATACTTTAGAAGCTTACAAACCTTTTATATAAATATTTCGGGGGTAGGATCACTACCATCGTGAATCAATATTTGCTTTGAGTTAGGTGAAATGAGTGGGTTTGGTGGGACTAAAAGTACCCTTATTATGCAAAGAAGCAGTGCAAACTAGAAAATAAATAAAAATACCAAGAGTGAGGAAAGATAAAAAATTTTTACGTGGTTCTTTAGGATTTAACTTGAATTCCCATAATAAAATTGATACTCACAATCTACTGACACTTATACAAAATAGTAAATTTTATCGCCTTTTAAATTTGATCCGACTTTGATAATTTTAACTCCAATGCCTTAATTTGTCCCTTTTTATCTTCAAGTCTTTAAAATAACCTCACCATTGCTTTCAAAGCGTCCAAAAATGATGGCATAGCAAGTTTCATCTCAATCAAAGGCCGGGAAGGTTTTCAAATGATTTCACGAGCGATAAAAGGCTGATCAAATCACTTCTAGTTGGTTCAGAGTAGGATAAATGCTAGATCGGCATAGGTGGCATGCACATTCTTCTGAATATTTATGGGTGCGCATGGATGCAGGTGTTGTGCAATGCGCCAAGTGAAATCTGGGTTGCAAACAGGTACATGGCGCGATCTAGCTTTGTGGTCATTGTCTGGGTCAATTTGGATTTGATCAGCTCATAGGGCAGCGGGATGTGGTCGCGGACACAATAGTATAAATGGGCCCGACTGACCTGGCTGCTCCAGTGGTGCAACGACTACTTTGGGCTCCAATAAAGACTTTCCCAGCGACTGAGGCTACTGTCAATCACCCCATAACTGTAGATCATTGATTGGTAAAATTTTCAGTGATGATACATTGGCCAGAAGTGGTCGTGGTAGGTGACGCCAATGCCGGGAATCTCCGATGAAACTTCTTTTGGCTAGTTTCTATTGCCGTTCTTCGATGGCTTTAGGTCTTACCGGCGATTTATAGCAAAAGACAAGGTCGAACAATATGAGGTAGTTTATTGACCTGACGACAAGGATCGGCCAGACGGAGTATGAGAAGTTGGCATCATGCTGCTTTTGTACTACTTTGGTGGACCTTTTTGGGTGAATTTTTCGGTGACAGAGGCTTCCTCTCTAGTGAATATTGGTTGGGCATTGTTCTCGGTGTTGAGGAGATTTCGTTGGAATTGTCGATCTACCAAATGGTAGCCTGGGCTGGCCATACGAAGGTCTATAAGTTGGCAACTTTTCTACACTTTTTTGTTGCTCCAATGGGAGTCTTCTGGGCTTTTTTTGGCAATAACAAGCTCTTTGGCAGAATGTCTTTACTAGGTTTTGTTGTTGGTTGTGAGGGAACTCAATGGAAGTAGTTTCTTTGGCAGTATCTCTTTGCTAGGTTTTGTTGTCAATTGTGAGGGGAACTCAATAAAAGTAGTTTCTTTATCGCCAAAGGCCTTGGATAGTTAGACAATGGTCTACAACTCTGCTATTTGTTGAACGTCACCACTTGCGGCAAGGACTTCTCTTGGCTTTATCTAGCGAGGGCGGGCATCTTCAAGGGTAGCTATTAACTAGATATTATCAAGGGCACTCCTACCTCTAATTTGGTAGGCCTGAGGGTCATCAGAGATGGATCTCAAGCGAGGAGGTCATTCCTTTCTTTCTTCTGCTCTTCTTCTCTCTTTCTTTTTAAACGTACGAGCCCCCCACTTCGAATTCTTTGGCGAAGATCTTGGTTGGGTTTTATTGGGGAGCACTCCAAGGTCGACAATAATTAGTTGGGGGGTCGTCGAAAGGTTCTCCAATTAAGGGGCTCTTCCTCTTCTCCCTTTCCTTGTCTGCTTCTTTTCTTCTTCAATTTCCTTACAAGCCTTGTCCGCTTCTTTTCTTCTTCAATTTCCTTACAAGTCGCCCTCCCCCTCAAAGATTTATTATGAAATATTTATTGAAGTTAAGCCTTCTTTCTTCCCCTTTGGTTGGTTCTATATTTAATGGTTTAAAATCTTCACCAACCTTTTCTTATATGCTCCTTCTCTTAATCTTCTTCCTTGGATTTCAAAACTACTGTGGGATGTTTATCAGATAGCTAGCTGTAGAGGTATAGGCTCAATCATGAGGTTCGATCACTTGGGTTCGATCACATAATTTGGACGAATATATATATAATACACCTTTTATCTCTTATAAAAATATAGAATTATTCTAACACTCCATGCATGTACTTGGGACTCTTTTAACAAATCTCATAAAAAAATAAAACATGCTTATTTTATAAATTTATATTAGTTTTTATCTTTTATGATAAAAATTAAACAAAAATTATTATAAATCAACTTTTTTATCCAAATCGACTATAAAGCAACTTATACTTTGAGTCAACTAGATCTACCAGTTACCAAATTGCACTGAATTTAGTCTTGCTTGAGTGCCATTTTTTTTAACTATTTTCCATTATTACTTGTGGGGTTATAAAATTTTCTTTTTTTGAAATGGTAGTTTGGTGCAGATTACGGGGAGTCCAACTCCAACTTGTACCCCATATAAACCCACTGGTCAGTCGGCACCCTACAAGTATCAGCCACCACATACCAAGTGAATCATTGAGGATCGTCTTGTCGACTCAACTGAGTATATCCTTTGTCAAATCTCGGCCAACTCAGACACCACAGCAGCCAAGTCTCTTCAAAGCAGACACCGTCGACATAAAAACAGTTCAGTCCGCTTACAATATCGATCAAAATCCAACGACCATAATCTATCCCGTGTTTCCACCTCATTTTACTTTTTTTTTTTTGCCTTCTACTCTCCACACTACAGGTTTCTGCCGCCACCCCCAACCCCACCCACCCGACCCTACATACAGCTGTCATCCCCCACTGCCATCCCCGGCCATCACCCCTGGGCATCACCCTTCCCCCACCGATTACCCCCCGGCATCGTTGTGCCCTCGCCGCCGCCCCCTGCCATTTTCACACCCACCCCTAGGATTCCCTTCCCCCCTCCAACCTTTATTTTTTAACCGCTCACTGATTTCACCCCTCGACAAGGGCATTGCCGTCCCGTTGCATGTCGTCATTGCCCCCCTAGACGTCGTCGTCTACCCGCCGTCCCCGATGGCGAGGTTGCTGGCGGTGGCGCTGTAAAATAGACGTGGGGGCGGAGGAAAATGCGAAGGCAATTTCATAATAAAAATTTGACTTACTCCTGAGTCAATATTAAGAAATAAATCTAAAAAATAAAATAAATTCATAATAAAAACTTGACTCACTCCTGACTCGAGTCAATATTATAAAATAAATTTTAAAAAATTTAAAAATAGTTTCGTAATAAAAAATTGACTCGCTCTTTGGTCGAGTCAATATTACGAAATAAATTAAAAAAATAATAATAAAAATTTGACCAGCTCTTGACTCGAGTCAATATTACAAAATAAATTTTAAAAAATTAAAAATAATTTCATAATAAAAACTTGACTCGCTCCTCACTCAATAGGGTTTTATTACGATTTTTTAAAAAAATTGTAATAAAAACTTGACTCGCTCCTGACTTAAGTCAATATTACAAAATAAATTTTAAAATAAATTAAAAATAATTGTAAAATAAAAATTTGACTCACTCCTAAGTAGAGTTAATATCACAAAATAAATTTTAAAAAATTGTAATAAAAATTTGACTCGTTCCTGATCCGAGTCAATATTACAAAATTAATTTTAAAAATACTAAAAATAATTTCTTAATAAAAGCTTAACTCGCTCCTCACTCGAGTAGGGTTTTTATTACGATTTTTTTAAAAAATTTATTTCGTAATATTGACTCTAGTCGGGAGCGAATCAAGCTTTTATTACAATTTTTTTAATTTATTTCGTAATATTAACTCAACTCGGTTGAGAGTCAAATTGTTATTTTGAAATATTTTAAAAATATTAACTCAACTCGAGTCAGGAGTGGGCCAAATTTTTATTACTATTTTTTTAATTTATTTCGTAATATTAACTCGACTAAAGAACAAGTTAAATTTTTATTATGAAATTATTTTTAAAATTTCTTAAATTTATTTTATAATATTGACTCGAGTCGGGAATGAGTCAAATTTTTATTAAGAATTTATTTTTATTTTTTAAAATTCTTTATTACAAAATTACCCTCATATTTTCCTCCGCCCCCACATCTGTTTTGGTGCGCCACCGTCGGCGACCCTGCCACCGAAGGACGGCAGGCAGACGACGATGTCCGGGGGGGGAAGGGAACCGTGGGTGGGTGAAATGGCAGGGGGCAACAGAGAACAGCAACACCCAGGGGGCGGAAACCGGCGGTGGGGAGGGGGAAGCGCAAAAAAAAAAAAAAGTGAAGTCGGGCTCCGCCGACTGCCTCCCTACCGCCACCCACACTCGCCGCCACCTGCCCCTCACCGGCCCAGGCCCCCTGCCTCGCCTCTAGCCCCATCCCGCCACCCTTGCCCCCTACCCCGTGCTGTCTCCACCTCGTTGCCCTCCCCCTCTCCGCCCATTTTGCGACAACAGTGCGCCGACGTCACGTGCAACACCGCCGACGGTGGCACGAAAAACAACGAAGGGCCGGGCCGGGGGGTGCAGTGGTTCGGGGCTGCAGGGCAGGGGGAGGGGCGGGGGCGGCGCAAGGGCCGATAGGGCAGGGGGAGGAGCAGGGTGCAGCAAGGCAGGGGGCGGCGTGCTGGGGTGCAGGTGGCGGCAAGCCGAGGGCTGGTGGCCAAGGACGGCGGGTGGGGGGCAGTAGGAGGCGGCGTGGCTCTGAGGCGTGGGGGCGGCAACCATTTATAGCTGCCGGCAGGCATCGAGGGCACCAAGTAGAGCGCGACAGGGCAGTAGGACTTGCGTGGGAGGGTCGAGAGGAAGCACGCCATCACGGTGGGGGGTGGGGCGGGGTGGATGAGTGCTCCAGTCCGTTGGATCTGGATCCAACGGACTGGCAGATGGTGTGCATAGGGGAACGGGGTGGGGTGGAGGGATGGGTTTGAATGGGTGCTCCAGGCCGTTGGATCTAGATCCAACCGCCTGGATTCTATAAGCTGCCTATGCGCTGCCAAACAAGGCCGCCTAGTAGCTTTATTGTATATATATATATATATATATATATATATATATATAGATTCTGCTATATTAGATTATCGAGATCACTCATCTGATCTGCAGCGGCTGGTAGCTCAACTAGCATGACGAGCACTGTTGCAATTCCCCAGCTCTATACGAAAGCCCCTAATGCCCAAGAAGCAGCTGAGGTCTACAAAGTTGCTTTTGGTGCCCAAGAGGTGAAACGATGGCTCTTGCCCAACAAAAGGTCCATCTCCCTCCCCTCTTCTGTGCTGAGCTCAAACTCGGCTCTTCGGTCATCGTCGTCTCCGACAAGGCGGGCGACTCTGAACCACATTTGTAAATTTTATGTATCACTTTCACTTTCGATTGATTTATATAAAAGTATAATATTTTGAGATCTCATGTGAGGTTTATATATAGATGGATAGATAATAATTGGAGCCGATGGCGGACTCCACGTAAATCTTTAACTTGGTAATTATCTTTTTCAAAAGAAAGGAGAAAACTAATTTTACTGAATAACAGATTGAGCTGATAGGCAAACAATTTAATCAATTTCCCAGAATTCACAAGCGGCCATAGAAGTACAGGTTAAGTATTTGTCAATATATATTGTCGGGTTTTATATGCAGGGGAGGGAACTACAGCCTCTGCTTGGAGACAAATGACTTGGAGGCGTCAGTGGCGACGGCCGTCGTGGCCGGAGCCACACCGGCCGGCAAGACTACCCGTGACGCCGGAGTCTGCTGCGGTGCTCGGGCTATGCAGCTCAAGGATCCCTATAGCAATGTTTGGGCCTTTGCAATTCCATCCCTCAATGTTGTTAAGAGGGTTGGACATGTCAAGTCATCCAAGTCACTTATCCATCGATATATATAATAGACGATGAAATAAAAGATGACTTGATGCACCAATGAACGTCTAATTTACGTGAATGAATTAGGCGTGTGTGTATTACGTTTCCATATGTGCTACCGGCCTTTGAGCGGCCGGTGGTGCAATACATATCAAAATCGGGACAACTAAAAAAAAAGGCTTTTCCACTACGTTTGGTGCTCAAATTATCCAATTATAACCAACAAAACTAATTCCTATGTAGATGTTTTCATTTTTTAGACATTAAAAAGTTTCTCCAGAATTTCTATTTAATTTAATATTTAACTTAACTAAATATATATATATCTATATAATGATTATAATTTTATCATATATATATATATATATATATATATATATACACACACACACACACTAACCGCTGACCCACGCGGCTAAAAGATTTGAAATAAATTCTAATTATAATAGGAATCAAAATAAATTCTAATAGGAACTAAGAAGGTAATATTATAAAATAATTAGTTGACATGTGACAAAATAAATTTTAATTACAATAAAAAACTATAAAAGTATTCAAAAAATATTAATTACAATAAAAAGTATAATTGTTACTAATAGTAACAATAAAAAGTATGAAAAGATTTAAAACAAATCCTAATTATAATATAAAAAATAAAATTTTTATTAATAAAAAATACAGAGTAATATTGTAAAATAATTAAATGACACATGACAATACTTCTAATTATAATATAAAAATATTAAAGGATTCAAAACAAATCCTACTTATAATAGAAAAGTAAAATTTTTACTAATAAAAAATAAATAATAATATTGTAAAATAATTAAATAACATGTGGTAACATCACTTTAAAAGTCCTCAATTATATATATTAGGTGTGCGTGTGTGTGTATATATATATATATATATATATATATATATATATATTACACAAAATATAAAGAAAGATATTATAAGCCATAAGCCAAATTAAAGAGCATAGCTGCTCCATCTCCACTTATTAAGTATAATTTTTTTAATGTATGACTTCCTATAATGACTTTACTTTTTGATTGACTTGAACATAAATAATACACATGGCCTTTGGTCAACTAGGCTTAACCCAAAGCCAATGTTTATATTAAACTAGTGATGATTATATATATATATATATATATATATATATATAAAATTCTTTTTGGAAAAATAATTAAATAATAAAAAGTTGGATTATATTATATATAGATACAATGGTAAATAAATAAGGATATATAATAGTAATTTATAGCTAGTTACCAATGATATAAAGATAAGATAGAATTGACTACGTTTGATCAGCTCAAACTGATCTGAATATAACGAGAGTACTTAAATTACAAGCTTAAGACTCAGAAGACATAGCTCAGTTCTCCCGATAAGCACCACTAAAAATTAATGTACAAATATATATTAGTTATTATATATATATATATGAATCCATCTAGCTACTGACTACTCTAGAACTATCAATTATGCAGGATCGTTATTAACTGCCAATTACGTTCTAAATTATAATTTCACCACTCCAATAAAATTTCAATCAAAATAATTTCATCCAATGAATCAAGTAATGATATAAGGTGCAGCACATAATTAATCAAAAACTTTCCCCTCACCAATCATTAATGACGTCATTATAACATACATAATAATACTTCACCCAATTATACATAGTACATGCAAGAGCTGCATGTTGATCTCAAGCTTAAGAGTGCAACTGACACAATCAAACAAGTAAAAAACAAAGAGTTATTCGTGAAACAATATGCGTGAATAGAATCCGAGACATGAAATAATGTTTTTAATTGCAGCCATTGAATGGGATATGTCAGTTAGATGGGATCTGCATGGCGGGGTTGATGTCAATCCTTATCCAAGACACCAAAAACGAGTGTTTGTAGCCACAGAAGCAATGGAGGTCGGACTTGGCCACCGCCCGACAGCACTCTCGGGAGGAGTTCTTCGGCGATGAACCGATGACGGCAGGTAGGCAGGCGTGGACGCCGGACTCGCCCATGTTGCGTATCGCCGCGGATTCGGCGACGAAGACGACGAGGAGCAGTGCAACCACAGAGATGATCATCTTGCACATCTCCATAAATAATTAGTGCGGGACGTTACTTCCTTAGTGATAATAATTGTAACTGAATAGAAAATGGCTAATTAAAAAGATGATGAGTGAATCAACGGGGCCGTCTATTTATACATGCAAGGTGAGAATGGTGTTGAACGATATTTGCTTATGACATATTGCACATACCCATATATCATAGAAAGCTGAATATAATTTATATAAGAGTTATTCTTAACACGTCACTGAGCGTACGTGCAAAGAATAAAACAAACTTATTCTCGACGAGCGAATTGGATGATGTAATGGCCATTTCAATTGCAGTCGTTGAATGGGATATGGCACCTCGATGGGATCTGCAAGGCGCTGTTGACGTCAATCCCCAACAAAGACACCAGAAACGAATTCTGGTAGACACAGAAGCAATGGAGGTCGGACTTTGCAACCGCCAGGCAGCATTCGCCGGTGGGATTGGCAGACGTGCCACCAGTGACGACCAATTGTGGATAATAGTACTCTACTCCAACTGGTGGTGATTAGAATTGGATAAATGTTGTGGGATTGATAGTAATGGAGTCAAAGTAGGAGCTGGGTACTTAAGATAGGCACATCATGGGGTGCGGGGTGGAACGCTGTGACATCCGTGGCATATTTTGTTGTTGGGGTACCAGTGTATGGCTCGGGTAAGGGTAAAGGAGTTTGGTTTAACAGATTTGATAGCTGATTAACATCTCTTCTTAACTGATCCTAATGCCTATGTATCTAATAATTGACTGAGTAACTTCGAGAACTATCTCATTTGACAAACTGATAATTGAGTCTACAGGTGAATATAGGAACTTTCTTTCAATCTTATTATGTTAACAGGACACAATTTTCAAACTTGAATTTACACCTTAATTTATATCAATTGCAATTTAGTAGTCAATGTTATTTGGTTTTCACCATCATTTAAGAATTAGTGATATCAATGAGATTTGATTTTAAACATTATCTAAGAAATTTAAATTATGTACGCCAAGGTATTTTTTGTTTTTTAAATGTGAGTTGAAGGATTAAGCTAAGCTCATAAAGTATTTTGGGCTGAGCTCCTTTGTGTACGAAAAGTTGGAAGGGGCCTCATTATGTATAGAAGCCCATGAAAGAAGCAATGGGCGTGTGGATGCGGGGAAATTAATAGATCAGACCAAGTCCACGACATAAATTGTTATATTAACTGCCACAAGCTAGTGATACGCTGCACCATATCTCCTACTCTGTAATACATCCCCTCTATATCTCCCTCCAAACAACTAAATCCCATTCAAAATAATAATAATAATAATAATAATAATAATAATAATAATAATAATAATAATAATATGGGATCATCTTCGTTTTTATTGTTCTGCCGCTTCTTTCAACCGGTGTGCATTGTGAAGAACTTTATAATTAATGTATGAATATTCACTTAACTAAAACCTACAATGCTTACATTAACATTTAACTCATTTAATAAATGCTCACATATCTTTACTAATTATCAGTATTGTTTTCTATCTTAAGTGAGGTGTTCCTTGCATGGTATCTACGTTTATGAATTTTTCTTTATAGAAATTAATTTTAATAGTATACATGATAATTACTGAAGCATCATTTTTGTGTGATTATAATTAAAGAGACAAAATTAAACATGAAATTTTATTCAAAACTAGGTGGATGGCCTATTTAGAGGAAAAACATTAAACATACAATATATATATATATATATATATATATATATATATATATAACTCATATCGTATAGGTGGGCGAAATGGTCCCCATGCAATCTAAGCCACCTAGCTAATACCTTATTTAGTTTTTCTCCACATAACCAAATACCCATCTCACACATTGCGATGCATTTCCCTTCTTCCCCAACCCCATCCTCACCCCTCCCTAAATACAGCAAAAGGTTGGTTGCCCTCTTATTATATCCCCTTCATTATCTTCATTTCATCTATGTTTTCATCTCCGTCGTTTGCGTTCCTCTTATTTTTTATTCCCAATAAAAGCTTCCTTTCAAACGCCCACTTAATTGTATATTTGATATGAGTACACAAAAGGTATATATGTATTATATCTATGGATGAATTTATTTTTATCTGATGTTGTGTTGTTCTTCAGTTTTGTTTTGTTTTGTTCTTGAATTTTATTATCATTTACATGTTCTTCACAAGTCTTGCGTGGTAGAATAGTTCGTGCCATGATTTGTTATGGAAGAAACGCACGACAAGAATCGCTTTTCTTAAGCGGGTATGTGGGGGTGGTGGCAAAGGAGTCTTTCTCTTCCATGGCTGCCTGTCCGTAGACTTATGAATATGAATTCATTATACTGGTAAAAAATCGAAATTAGATGATGAATAAGATTAGAAATGAGTCGTTGAATTAGACGGATTCATTAAAAATTTAATAAGAATCAGTTTAATTAAATTGGTCAAAATTAATAAGTTATTAATTATAAGATATATTATTTTAATATTATAATATATTTTATATTTTATAATATTTTTATATATTTTAATTATTTTAAAAAAAATTATTTATAATTAGTTATTATCTTATTCAAATCGGTTTCTGAGTTAATTTTTAATTACTAAATGTTACCTATCATTTCTTCTTCCCCAATCCTCTCTCCCCATTCACCAGAGCCATGGTCCTCACCTAATTTACCCCACCCAATCCGCTCCACTCAGCTCCGTCCCACCGTCGCCGCCCCCAGGTCATCCCCCACCCCTAGCCTCTGCCCTCCCCTCACCTCATCGCCGCCCTCACACCATGTCCTTTCCCCTCCCCATCCCCTTGCTGACAGCCCCGCCCAGTCCTCCATTGATGTTGTCCCCCACCCTATCACTGCCTCGCCCCCATCTCCTTCGTCTCCGTCCTCACCACCTCGTACCCCGCAGCCCTGCCCCCCGACTAGCTTGCTGTTGCCGCCCCCTATGTCGTCCCCATCACCACCCCCCCCCACACCTCGTCGCCGCCCTCGCCACCCCGTCCTTCCACCGCCCTCCCAAATCAACTTAAATCGGCTGATTTGCGGATCAGCGCAAATCAGGTGGAATCGGTTTAAATCAGCTGATTTATGGATCAATTTTTTCCACCACCGATTTGCTTATTTTTTTGATGCAAAATCTTTCCAATCTGATTTAAATTAGATCCGCTTATTTTTACAACATGGAATTCATGGATGGGTCACCTTTGTACGACCATATCTAACATGACAAGCTTTCAATCTCTGCAAGAGTTTTAATTTCATTGATGTTCTTGTTTCTTTCTTTCTGTGTATTGAATTAACATGCAGAGAAGGGTGAATGGTCTTGCAAAGTTAGAAAGGAGGAAGTGGTAGGTTTGCAAATATAAGCATCTCGCCGTCATGGAGCATGCTGCTTCTCAGAACATTGCTCTTCCGCTTGCGTCGTATGAAGATGTAGTAAAGGATCCTAAGCTGTTCAGGGAGACATTGGAGAAGCTCCATCTCACACTTGGAACGAAGTTTATGTTAGTTCTTTCTTTTGCTTTGTTGATTCCGTATTGAACTAGGTTGAATTTTTATTTTATTTTATTTTCCATTGCTAGGTGGATTTTTTTCTGAGAGAGGTGGAAAATATTTTGGAGATTAAACATGCGCGTTGTTCTTTTATTCTCAGTTTTTTAGAATTCTTTTGTGTGAAAACTTATATATTTTTTCCATGAGATATATTCATGTATTAAACAATTTATGCCTCGCTGTATAGTTTTGAGCTTAAAAAAGGATTTTTTTCTTTTTATTATTTAAATTGAAGCAAAATTTACACGCAGGATTCCTACAATAGGGGGCAAGCATCTTGACCTGCATCGCCTTTTCATAGAAGTAACTTCTCGAGGTGGTATTAACAAGGTAATGTAAACTTAACCACACTCTTAGTTCCCATTGATGTCATGTTTTGTTAACTTTCTTTAATAGTTACAAAATTAGAATAAGACATTATATCGGATTAAAAGGGACTCATTGAATCGGAACGATTTATCAAAAATTAGATGAGAATCAGTTCATTTGAGTCAGTCATTGATCTCCTCCCCACACCCCATATCATTTTAGAACATAACATTAAACTATTATTAGTTATGTTTTATTTTATTGGATTTTATTATATTTTATTTTATAAATTTATTTTATTTTTATTGGTTCAAGAGCAAGTTAATGATCTCCCCCACCCCCCTCATTCCTTCTCCTCTCAACCTACCTGAGTCTCCCTTCTCCCGACACCACTACCTACCCCTCCAAAGACTGACTATGTCGCCGTCGTTGGTCACCTCTCCACTGCCCTCGCCGCCACCTCTCCGACCTTTTCCCCTTCATTTTCCCCCCTTCCCTCTCCCTCATTCGCCCTCACCCGAGGCCCAACTGCCTTCTCCAACTGCAACCGCTCACTGCCATGGCTAACCCACCCTTCGATTACTCCACTCCGACCCCTCCTTGCCATCCCTTACCCGAGCCCATCCTTTTCTCCACTTCTCCTTCACCGATCACCCTCATCCCAGCCC
The DNA here is from genome assembly GCA_033002965.1 of Piper betle. Taxonomy (NCBI): domain Eukaryota; kingdom Viridiplantae; phylum Streptophyta; class Magnoliopsida; order Piperales; family Piperaceae; genus Piper; species Piper betle. The sequence continues at coordinate 12,382 of JAURVB010009462.1, read as the reverse complement.
TAGCTGGCTCTGCGGGTGTCAAGCCCGGTTGCCTTCACCGATCACCCCCATCCCACTCCCCGTGCCCTGTCCCCAGCCCCTGCACCCCTCATACTTTTCTCCACTTCTCCCTCACTAATCACCCTCATCCCAGCCCTAGCTGGCTCTACGGGTGTCAAGCCCAGTCGCCTTCACCCATCCCACCCCCACCTCGCCTCCCCCACACCTGAGTCGGCCGATTCTTACTGTCGTCGACTCGGGGTGAGAATCAGCTCAGATCGGCTGAATCGGCCGATTCTTAGTCCAATTTTTAGTCAATACAATTCGGCCTTATTTTGACTAGGTGTTGTACCTAGCCAAGTAAAATCGGCCAATTCTGAGGGATTCTGCCCATTTTTCCAACCCAGCTCTCTCTCTCTGTCATTTGAAGGCATAGGCAAATTAGGGCAGTTTTTTATAATACATATATCTCACCTATCTATCTATTTTCAATCACAGATCATTCAAGAGAGGAGGTGGAAAGATGTAACTTCTACTTTCGGTTTCCCATCAACAGCCACAAATGCGTCGTTTGTCCTCAAAAAATATTACTTGTCGTTGTTGCAAAATTATGAGCAGATTTATTTTTCAAATCAGAAGGATTAACAGCACTTCCTGCTGGTTTGTTTTTCAGAAGTTGTTTCGATAAAGATTTTTTAAGAACAAATCCACTGCTTTCGGCTATATATGATTTATGTTATCCTATATTTAGTAGTGTTAACTGTCAACACATCTTTATTGTTCTGTAGCTTCTCTTCTTTTGTGAACTAAACATCATTTGAATATGAATTTGTTTGGTTATTGCTTCTTTATTAGCTGCATCTACTGTCATCTTCCCAATTCGAGGACACTTTGATCTTGATGAATCGTCGTTTGAACATCAGTCATCTGATTATAAGCGAAGGAAAGGCATAGATGGGATTCCAAAAGGTGGTTTGTTTAATCTTTTGCCTTGTCAACATTCATTTCACTAAATCATTCATAGAACTTTCATTATACCGATTGTTTAATCAATCTATTGAGTTCCAAAAGTTTATTGTATCAAAATTAGACCTGATTTGTAGTTCTCAGTATATAGTCTTTAAGTTTTATTTCGTCCGCATTTTAAGGAGCAAGTTAGTCTATGTTTAGTGCTCTTTCTTTTTTGTGTTTTGAGTTCACTTTGTTGCCATCTGATTAACACTTGAATGATTTGCATTTCATCAAGTTTGGTCATGTTGACTCCTATTTGAAGTCAAATTCTTCAGTTGTTATGCTAACCCTTATCATATTGCTCTACTTGCACTTGCGAATGAAACCTCTCTGTTAGATTCCTTGGTTTTTTTATCTGGTTTTTTTCTTTAAGCTCTTTGAGGCTGAGAAAACTCAACCTTGTTTTACAAATTCACTCCAATCCTATTGATCATGAGCAAACATATTTGTTTTACTGATTGTGGTTATAGTGATTTTGCGTTATTCTCTCTCATATTGCAATTTTCCCTATGCAGGATGTCCTGTTATTGGTGTCATTGATGGAAAATTTGAACATGGATATTTAGTCACCGTTACGGTTGGCACGGAGAAGTTAAAAGGTGTATTGTATCATGTTCCAGAACATGCACCAGGCGCACATGTACCTTTATTTCTATCTGGAATCCACAGCATAAACAGTACTGATGCAAATCCTGAAGTTCGTCGAAGAAGACGTAGAAGGAAATCAGAGTTGCGGAAGCGTGATCCTTTCCACCCAAAGCCAAACCTAAGCGGATACAACTTCTTTTGCAGAGCAGCATGCTAGACTTAAACAGATACATTCAGGAAAAGATAGAGAGATAAGCAAGATTATAGGGGACTTATGGAACAAACTAACCGAAACTGAGAAGGCAGTAAGTTTCAGTATAGTCGATGGGGAATTTTCTCTTGATGACATTATCTATCATTGATTCCATTATTGATGTTTTAGCTAGAGAAACAACCAGTAGGGAAAAATTTGACACCGTTTTTTTTATCAATGTCCTTTGCATGGTCAAGTTATTGGAATATGTTAGTTTTAATTCTAGCTTAGCTCCATGTTCAATGCCCCAGTGCTTAGAAATGCTGCTTTAAGATATTCACTATGGTTACTATTCCTTTTATTTCTTTTCCAGGTCTACCAAGAGAGAGCTGTGAAAGACAAGGAGCGCTACCAAAGTGAGATGGAGGTGTACAAGGAGAGATTGAAGTCTGGTCCCATAGTTGCAATCCCTATTCAGCAGAGGTTTGCAGTACCAGTGACATTTTCAACATTTCATCCAGCTGCAGAAACTGGAAGTATTTTGAATGAAAACATGGAAACTAGTAGTACGTCCGAAGAAAGCGATTCTGACAAAGAAAAGAGTGATGAAAAGAGCATGGACATGGATGCTTCAACAGAAGCAGACTCCGACACATATTTGGGTAATCAAGCCAAGGAGCCATCTGTTGAAGAAGTAGGTTTCGAGTTGCCATTAAGAGATGAAGATGGTGCAAAAATGAAAGCAGTCGAAGGGTCTAATTTGGATGTTCAAGCTGATGATACCAATGAAGAAAAGCCGGCGGGTGGAGAATGAGCTTCCTTAGTTTTGTTGTCCTCAAGGCAGCTACAATAGATAATTGATCTAGCTATAGAGTTAACACTAACTACTTTTCAAGAAGAATCTTCATCCTTATGTTCTGCTTCCCATCATCTTTTGGATTCTCACCCTCTCTGTAAGGTCAAATCTAACTGAAGATGTTTAAGTTGAATTTGCAGGTTCTATATGTTGTACTGAGTGGAGAGAAATAAAAAAATTCCATGCATAGCATGGAATTTGTTCTTATCTTCTCATGTCTACATATGATATCTTGTTCTGATGTTTTAAACCACTGCATTCTTTTCTTTATGATGCAGATCTTGAGGATTGCCCCTAAACGCAAACCTCATGCTAAGCATGTTATAATATATTTCACGAGTGAGACATTGACTGGTAGTGGACAAAGCAAGAAATTGGAGTTCACATTGTACCGGGAAAAAACAGCATAATACCATTCGAAAACGAGATGCATTTGTAATTTTCAATAAGTAACCAACAAATCGGAGGAGTGTTTCCACAAATAGTTACAACCATGTATGATTATGAACTTTAGTGTAGTGTCATGTTAATTAGCAAGGCTTCATAACAAACATCATATAAAACAAGCCAAATCAGGAACACTTAAATTGTACTTAAATTGTACAAAACACTGCATAATTGTACAATTGCAACAAGGAGTTATCGGCACAAAAAATTTGAAATCTCACCAGTCACAAACAAGAATTCAAGAAATTATAGCATAAAGTGTAGCCGTTAGCAATGATAATAAAATCAATAAACCAACCCCTAGTTTGCTTGTAAAGGAAATATCATGCGATCCTATGTTATAAAATGTACCTGTCTTTTCATCTTGCACTTTGATGCTTGAGGAACCTGAAACAAATCCAATAGATCAGCACTGATAATGCTATGGAAATTGAATAACCATTGAAAAGTTGAAACGGATGAACTAGTAGGCTGTGAATCTGTGATGATCAGGCCACTCATTTATTAAGAGGCTAACATTAACGTGGATCATATTAGAAGATGACAGAGATGATAATTGTTGAGCAACGAGATCACCATTTAAGAAACTAAAATTTGATTGATCTCCACCACCTTCCATACAAGATTTTTTACCTATTCATCCATCAATCAAAGCAAAATGCATATGCAAATAATATACTTAAAAGCACATAAATCTTAAGATATTACACCAATAAGCTGGACAAGCTTCTCCAGCACAAATCCATAACTTCTTTGGTACAAAACCATAACAGGTTTATGATTCTTCCTCAAATTGACAAAACAGTAAAAGGGCCATGGAAAGGAGGATTATTCTGTTATTCTGTAGCCTAAGTCAAATTGGAGACCATCGATTTTTAAATTTTCTCTTTCCTAGCATTCATAATAACGCAACTATACAATTGCATATGGCACTTACAATTATATTCAGTCCATCCAATGCTTTGATTCTCAAGATCATATACAACTAGCTTGTTTGACAACACTAAATCTGCAATTTAAAAAGTAACCATGAGCATACCAAATAAAAAAATTTTAAAAAATCCTGATTTCAAGGGATAAACTATGGAGAAAAACAGGTACTATGATTTCTTTCATTTGAAACTTCACAATTGTCTTAGACACCAACGAACTTGCTTCATAGTTTTGCTACAAAAGACAATGAAAGGAAAACTACATGCCATCCAAAAAACTCTGCCTTAATCAGTAAACTGAGAACTCAGAGGAGGTATTTTATGTGCTCTGTTACATTTGGCTTTTAGCAGGCTTGCCAATATATGCCTAATAACTTGCTTAGATATTAGAACATAATTTAGAAATACAAATGATAACTTCTAACAACTTAGTGAGCAAGAAAATAACTGCCGTTTATAGCATATATATTACATGCTAAAAATACCACTCAAATGAGTGATAAGCCAAGGTCATAAACAGCATACTAAAAGTTTTTCTTAAAATAATAATAATAAGACATCAACTCTTGTATTTACCTCCCAACACGATAACATCCTTTCCATCTTTAGACTGAACTCCACCATTTTGCCAACCAACACACCACGCATCATCCTACCAAGTGGATCAAAAGAATCAAAAGTTCAAGATTAAAAAACTATAAGATAAAATGATATGTCCAATCGGGACGTAGTAAATAGATTGATACTTAAGCAGAAAAATCAGTCCATAGGTAATTGGAATATGCCTCGTTGCCTTTCCCACAAAGTACTTGTACATCAAAATCCCTAAACTACAAGCCATGCAAATGTCCAAAAAACATAATTCAATTAGAGACATTATTGACGTGCCATAAGGTCCAACTAACAATAGTATTGAAATATATAACAAGGTCCATAACAGTATTACAAATATCCAATCAAGTTTCAACAGGTCTCTGGACCCAAATTTGCACTCTGATTAGTTATGTTCATTAAAAAAATGCAAGTAAAATCAACTGCATAGCAGCATAGCAGGTAATAAACCAACATCCATCTCCATATACTCATAAGATATATATAAATAAGTTCACAAAGCTAAAATACTAACTCTATCTACGGTCTTTTCATGAAGTCTTCCTAACGCATTTTAAAGGGTTCATTTTGTGGGGAAGGCAAAACAGAGAAATTAATGCTAACACATCAAGAATAAATAAACCACAAGAGAAAGATAAGGAAGATTATGCACAAATTTGATTACCTTAATTTGGAAGAAGTACTCATGAGGATAAACTGTCAAGGATAGATCTTTCTCAAAATGCAGAGTGATAGTAGGAAATCCATCATCCACACTAAGGAATAGAATAACAGAAATATTAATTGCAGAAACTGCATTCGCAAGCACTTCCTGACTTGTGGTAAAGCCAAGAAAGAAGCCCCAATAAGACTCCATTTAATTTATGGGTTATGCTCAAGTTAATTCTTTAATAATGACCAGCTCACCTTCCAATAAAATGAAAGCATTGAAAGTCCTGATAATTGTGTAAACTTACAGTCGGCTGGTAAGCCATGATCTAAGTGCAAAAAGAATTTGTATCAGACAACAAATTAGACCAAAAATAATAACCAAAATCTCAAACACCAACTTCAATGAAGGGAAAAAATGAAATACCTGCACAACCAAAGGTGCATAAATTGACTGCGGAAGATAAGCCAAAGTGGTACCACTATCAACTATTGTTCCTCTTCTGTCTCCAGTATCAAACACATCTGTCGGAAGTTGTAACATTTTTTCACCAACCTCAATAGCCTTCATGTTCACATTATAGTGTTGCCTACATTAATTTGTTCAGTTATGAAATTCAGGAAATAAAGAGAAACAGAAAGGAAATGTAACAGTTCTATGCGTGATTGAAGTGCACTTGCGAACATTCAAGGAACATAAATAATATTACATACTGATTCGGTACCAATGGAGTTGATTTCACTTTGGGCTGCACAATATGTCCAATAGCAAAAATTCCACCCCCTTGGTACCATCTAAACAATGGCCAAACATCTTCTTCACTTTTCCAGAGGAAGCTAATTGTGAGATCATTGAAGAATTTGATTGTCCAAAACCAAGTATTCCATCCACTGCTTCACTAGATGAACCCAAATCACCAGATTGCTGAGCTCCACAACTGCAGAAAAACACCAAGTAAACAATGGACGAAACAATTAGAAAAAGAAAAAGAAAAAAAGGAATAAAATAAAAAAGAAAAAGAGGGAAAAGGTAAAGAAGTAAAGGAATAAGTTGATCAGTTATATGCAAGCTAAATAGTTGCTCTTTAGGTGGATATTGATATAATGAAGAAGCAAAACGCATTAAATAAAAAAAGGAATAGCTTGAATCCTTGAGACAATTTCTATGAATCTAAAGACAATTATTGAGAACAATAGAGTATTCTCATTCTCCAATTCTACAAATGTTTTCACCTTATACCGAGAAGAATCAGGAGACATGGATCCTAATCTAAGATCCACATGATCAAAAACAGCCAGGAAAACATAAAGTTAGCAAAGAGAAAATGCAGATCCATTTGCTACAATTTCACGTGTGGCGAAAATAATTGAAGTCTCCTGATGACAGTAACAAATACAACAATCTGGAATCAGGAGATTTTGTCATGTTGGATCTTCTCGACATGGAACCTTGTTCCCATGGCAGTGTGGTCCAGTGTACAAGTAAAATATAGAAGACATTCACTTAGCTGATAGCAAGAAATGTGAGCATATACATTCTCAGCTCTTCAAAACACAGACTGCAAATCAATATTTTTAATAACAACTCTCCTAGTTTACCAAGAGACACAGCCATGAAGTTTAACTATAAGAAGCATATAAATGTGATGTGTCCTTGTGTGCCAAAATATGGACTTGAAAATTGAAATTAACAGTAGAGGCAAAAATCAAACCCAAATATAACACTTGAATTGGCTTTCTTTGTTAAGAAATTTCCAGACGCTTGATTATACTGCACTATGTCTTGCACAAAATATCCTGTTGTTGTGCTTCCATCTCCATACTGTACTCTATATTGGCACAATACATCATGCGTGCAATTAGGAATTCGGTCTCCGTATGTAGCAGAACAAAAGGGATGATCACAAGTAACTAGAGTTCCACTGTCAGATTCCTTGATGTTGTAAAGCGTGAGTTCTATCTACATAGGCAAAAAATAGGCACCAGTAAATTTGTTATGTGAGAGGCATGAGATTGCATCAAATTTCATGTCTAAATTTAAAAAAGAGAAAAAAAGCATATATTCAAGCTAAAATCAATAGTATCAGTATTTACAGGTCCAACCAAAATACATTTTCAAACAGAGTATCATTTTCCGAACTCGCGAATTCAATTCAAACAATTAAAACGCAAAACAACATATAATTACACCATCTTGTAGAAATATCACCACAAAAATCTATTTCAAACATTTGAAAAAACATAGCGAAATAAAGTTATAGAGTAATGAAATCATACACCGAGGTCACTTCTCTTGGGACACCGCCTGCATTGTATGCAATTTACCCACAATATGTCACTCCCGGTGTCCACTTGCACATAGTACTTCTTTGGAGGCAACCCAATCTCAATTTCCCCAAAGTACAACCTAAAAACCACCATTGAGATTAGCAAAAACTAACCTCAACAAAAGATGCCAAATCATGCACGAAATCAAAGCTACATTATTCGTTAACTACAACCATCCCTCCAAATACTCGACCAAATCCACTCAATCAAACTTCTTAATTAGGTCTACATATAACCACATCGTGAGCAAACAACTCAATCCCCGCATCCCCAAACTCAATACAGAATGCAAACCACATTGCTTAGCTTCAGAACTAAATTCAAGTATACTATGTAACCAAAATTCTAGACAATGATACAACAAATCTACCAAAACAGAACAAAAAATAACCAACCGAGATTCACATCAAATAACTGGCAAGAGATTAAGCGTTCGAAAATGAGCATTTTAGAAACTAAAACAAAACCTACATTCTTCATCAACTAATTCAAACACCATTTCACAAACACTCCAAAACCCAAAGCCCACCACCGACACTCTCCAAAAACACCAAATCCCCCCTCCCCCACTGCCTTCACAAACTCCAATTCCACAACCAAAACAGTTCCAACCAAAATCTTTCCAAAGCCAAATTCCAAGCAAGAGCTACAAATCTAACCGCGAAAAAAAAAGAATAAAAAGCCACCCACCCAGCTTCGGAAGGGAGCCAAATCCCTCCGAGCGCGATGTCGACAGTACCGAGGAGGCGGCCATGGCGGCGGCCGTCGTGGGATCTGAGGTTGGAGAGCGAGCCGCCGTGACCGGCGAACTTGCGGCGGACCTTGAAAACGCCGGCTGCGGAGACGGCGCCGCCGGCGAGAGAGTAGAGGAAGAGGGCGATGACGACGCTTGATGTAAGAAGCCGCCAGCTCCGGCTCCGGCCCATCGCCGGCGCCGGGATTTCCGGCGAGAAACAGTGGTTTCGGCCGCGGGAACTCACGAGCAGTCTGCGGTTGCACTTTTGCTAGATAATCGGACGTGGGTAATTTTTTTTCATCAAGTAGGTGTGGATAATTATAGATTAGGTTATAATTAATTGCGAACTACTTAAAGTCGCATTATCATAATTGTAATTTGTAGCCAATGATTTTTTTTATCACTAAGGGTAAGTATACTAGTTGGGAATATAAAACTATTTCCAAATTACGAACAAATGAAATTAAGGGACATGAGAATTTATTTGTGAAAATTTGAAGATGATGCTACATTGCTTAAATCATGAATTAAGGAAAAATTGACTGTCGTTATTTTGTAATAGGAATTAAGGTTAGTAATGGAAGATCGGTACAGTTGATGTATACTTATTGCTTCAAGTTCCAGTGGTTCCATCTAAATTTTAGAAATTGCTTAGCAGTAAATACGATTATCAAATAATCGCTAGTATTATCAGGTCTCTAGTCCCCTGAGCTGGAAAACTAGTGCCAACTTCAACGCATATTGAACGGTTGATTTGTTTAAGTTGACGGTCTTCATCAACAACTATTGTTTGGTATGCAAAGTCTTTTCAATGAAGTCATGAACATTACATGATCATTGTTGGGAGGATTAATTTTGAGGTTCGGAGAGGCGTACGGACGAGGTTTTCATTTTTTTACCATGCCGTAAAGAAGCTGTAAACAGCGCTTCAATAATTTAATCTTGAGCCCAATTTAGAGACCTGGATTTTGTCATTTTTTTCCAACCCACGTAACCCGCTGGGTTGATGCACGGACATAGTCGAAAAAATATTTTGTAGGATGCAATTATATTTTGGCGGTTGGTTTAATTTACGGCTATTAATTGAGTAAATCAATTTGTAAATATTTAATATTTTATTTAATTTAATTTAATTTAAAATTTAAATAATTAAATGTTCAAGTTCTAATTCTAATTGTTTTAATCGAGTTTTTTTATCTGAGTTTAAGAATTTAGTGGGACCGCAATACCCTTGATCACATAAAAAACAATACGATGAAAATAAAAAATATTACCGGTACAAAAATAATTATACACACAAAATACTTTACGTGATTTTTAAAGATTTTATTTGAATTTTTAAATCAATTCTACAGTAAAATTAACACTCACAAATTACTAATTTTTTAATTTTTTTTCAAATTATAACTCTTAATAGAATTTTGTCACTTTAATAAACTTTGTACATATTTTATTCATAAACGTTTAAAAACTTCTATTTGCAGTGTTCTTAAAGAATTTACCATTATATCAGTTCAGTTAGCGTTAATTTGGTATATCAATTCTAAATTTGGGTAATAAAGTGGTCACAGACATGATTAAGTCTAGGTCTACATCTACAAACCTAATTAATTTGTAGAGACAACTAAATCTCAATATTAATACCCACTGAAAAATGTAACAACCGATCTCGATCACGGCAAGACGTGGCACAGTCAATAATCTAAGCATATCTTACCTATCAGTACCAATGGTTAAGCTGCTACATCGGGTCCCTACCCATTTAATCGCCTCCGTACCTTCTTCTTCTTCTCTGTTTCTTGGTAGCACACAGCTGGCGTGTAGGTTCCTTCTCCGGCGTCAACGACGAAATCCCGGCGTCCACGGCAGCGGCTACTTGACTCATCAGAAGGCAGCACTTTCCAAGTGCATGAACTACCAATTAGCGGCTATTTCCTTTACAGGAACAGTGTGAGGCCTCTAGCAGCAACCCTTCTTCACAACGTACTCCTTGGCATCTCCGGCGACGGCAACACTTTCCATGCAGTTAGTGAATGTCCCCTGTTTCAGATAATCCGATAGCAAGGTGGTCCTTTTCCTCCCTCGGCAAGCTTCGGTGTTATGGCGGCTGCAATATTCCTCTCTGTTTCTTAGCAGCGACACAGCCGGGGTGTGGTTTCCTTGTCCGGCGACGACGCCGACTGAATCAGGCTGTACTCCAACCAGACCTGACTATTGCTTCGTTGGCTTCACTTTGGTGACTACTTCAGGGCCAGGAACGACCGGCGTTGGTCGGAAAACTGCCGCGAAATCAGCTCTCCGCCTCTGTTTTCTGCTGCTAAATCCTCTATTTTCACCTTATCCAATCAACCACTTCTTGACTTTTTTCAGCCGACTGCGGAAACTTAATCCGGTGGGAATCAACTTTTGTTTGTAGACCACGACGGAGCCGGGAACGACTGGTCTTCCGCTGATGCTCTCTGCTCTGTCTCCTCCCTTGTCCGATAGGTCACTTTCCGAATTTTTCTGGCGACGGTAGTTTTTAATTTCATAGAAACTCGATTTGGGTTTGTAGATCACCTCACCGGCTTCACGTTAGACACCACGGTGGGGCAGGGAACGACCAGACTTGGTCGGAAAACAGCCACGAAATCTGCCTCTCCTGCTGTTTTCTGCTCTGCTTTCTCCTCTTCGCTCACCACCTCTTGGCAAAATTCCGGCGACGGCGGCAAGTCCGGCGGAAAGTCTGGGTTGTGTTGTGATCGTGGCCACTCCGAACTCCACGCCAGTGGTCTTGAGTATCCTTCATACAGCAGCAAGGCAGTAATCTTCCGGTGGAACAGCACCTTCGTGTCAGTGTCGCAGCAACGGGGCGTCTCACGGCCGCACTTGTCCGGCAAAGGATGTGTTACTTATCTCCAAACTCCCATGATGACGACCTTCAGAACAGCGGCCAAGGGTGCTGCGAGGCAGCAATGGTCCAACTCCGGCAACACTCGACGGGAGGGCTCTGGCAGGTGCAAGCTTTCTTCCTCCCAAGCAACAGCGGCGTTAGGCTCTCTGGCGGCTCAAAACAGGGCAACGACAGGGTCTCTTCTTCCCCTGCTTCTACTCTTCTCGGCGAAAACAAGCTCCGCAGTAAGGCTCAGAGCGTCTCCAATCAGGCAGCAAAGAAAGCCCCTCTTCTTCTGCAAAGCGGCAACACAGATCTCTGGTTATAGGGTAGGCAGCAAGTCGAAAAGGTGGCAAACAGCAGCAAGAAGTCCTCCTAATCCGTCCCCTGTTTTTACCCGCAAAAGAGAAAATTTCCTTTCGAGCAGACGTACGGCAGCGAGGCTTCACAACAGCAAGTATCATTAGAGCCACCATCCTGCCTCGCCGCCGTGCCGTGAAAGGGAGAAGCAAGGAGTTGCTGTCGTCCAGACCTGCCAACAAAAGCCGCCCTTCCCCGGAGCTTGGCGCTGCCGAAGTCTTACCGCCTAGATGATCAGCTTCCCTTCTCAATTCCGGGGCTGCGATGTTGCGGGACTTCAAACAGCAATAAGATTTGATACTTGGCAAGGGTAACAGTCAGGTGGCAACTTTCCTGCCTAACTCCCGTAATAAGGTGAAGATCTATTCGGCAATAGAGGACAGTACATCAACAACCATTTAAGCGACACTCCAAGAGGCTTGGCTGGTGATCAATAGGGCCTCAAAGCAACGATAAGCTTGGCATTTATAACAAGCTCTGGTAGGACAGCAAACCTTTATAGCCTTTCTCTTCTTTTTTACTACACGAGCCCAGAAAAAATAGAAGAAACAAAACCTCTCTTGTCATGGCAAGGCTTTTATCGTGACATTCCAAGGTAACAAGGGTAGACTTAGGCGGCACTCTGATTCCTCTCTTTAATTGGTCAATTGAGAGGATGTACAATAAGTTATTGTGATGGTGGCCATCCTTGACTAAAATGATTTTAAAGAGTATTAGACTTTTAAAACGTTGGTGGATGCATTAAGGAGTCGTTAATGATAGATCTCTCGCGAGGGGCTCCCCATCCTCTTTTTTCTTTTATAGTTTTTCTACCTTATCT
>JAURVB010009461.1:0-12671 GCA_033002965.1 Piper betle | reverse complement strand
GGCCAACATTCAGATTGGTTACCATTTTTAAGATTATGAAACCATGATTATGAACTAAAATAAAAAAATTAATCCTCCTATCAGAGATAAGATTAAAATTGCTCTATAAAAATATAACATTAAGTTTTTTTTTTAAACCAAAAGATTCTTAGGGATGTTTCTAATAAATCCTAGAGATTTGTGGTATTTATTTCTGGGTAATAAAATCAAGTGTAAATCTCTAAAAATTATAAAAAATATACCTTAAAAATATTATTCCCTTGTTGATTAACATTTATTGGGTTGACCAGTTAGGAATCGCCACGTTTAATGGTGCTCATTGAACAAAGTTCAAACTCAAAACTCAAAGAAGTTTATCTTTTAAGTTCAATTGAGTTCTATGAACTTAGTTTAAATTTCAACCAGACACTCGGATTTAATTCAGCATGCTATGAAGAGAATTGACTCAAAGACTCCAAGCCGACTTAAAGTCATATATATTAAAATTATAATTATAAAAAATAAAAAAATGAAATTAATATATATTGTTATTTTAATACTTAAAATTGATAAATACATGATTTATATTAATAAAAAATTATTAATTTAATTATTCTAAAAAAAATAATATATTTTGATGACTTTTATAATATTATTGGGGGAATCCATTACTAAATCAGTCAATTATATAGCACCCATGGAGTTCACTCATCCAGTTACAGAATTGAATCAATTAGGGGAGTTTTTTAAGTCAAAAAATAGTTTTAAAGCTAGCTAGGGACTCAATTTGAACTTGAGCCAACTTAATCTATTTGTCTATACTTCAGTAGGTACTATAATGTAATCTTCTTTCCAAAGCTATAATCTAAAAATTTTATTTCAAATAAAATTGACACCGACTACACAAAAAAAATTATCTTGTCTAACACCATTAGTAAATCCTAATTTTTCACTTAGTCATTATACCTCTATGAAGAAAATAGAAATAGAAATCCCCATACAAATAAATTTCTTCAGGAATTATAGAGCTTCAACTTGATTTGATTCAAATCCTAATTAAATCTCGGAATACTAGCACAAGTGCAATAGAGAGGATCGTAGGAAGGAGTTTAGACACCTGGTAAGTTATTGTCATTATCATTCCTCTCTCCACATGGTTGTCTCCCTCTTCAGTATTACTTTTTTATTTCCTTCTTCTTCCTTATGTGATCTCATGCATGACATGTAGTTTTTATCACACTATTTACCACTTTTCTTATTGTTGGCCACTTAGTTTTGAACGTTTTGATTAACAGTATCGGTTAAGCATTAGTAAAATTTGATTTAAACTAAATAAGTCTTTATAATCACAAAATCCTTATTAAAATTATAAAATTTGTGTCACTTAGATTGTACATTTATATTTAATCAATTATTAAAAATATATAATAATATATAATTTTAATTAAATATAATAATAGTATTAATTTTTATTCATATTAATCAATTTAACTATATTTTTACTTCTAAATATAAATAAAATGGTAAATCGATAAAACTATAGTGATAGAGTCTTCTACCTCTAAAATTTCAAGATAAAAAATACTGCAGTTAAATTTGTCACTTTTATTATTTTTTAATTGATTAGAAAAATACTTAATTATTTTACTTTTAATTTAATTCAAAACGGTTTGTAAAAATCGGTAAACGGCCAACTAACCTGTGGATAATCCCATGTTTTATTTATTTGTTAAGTCGAACATCGTGACAAGGCAAAGTCGAGTTAAATTAAAGACGCAGCCAAGCTTCATGGGCTAAAATCCGGATGGGCCTCAATTCCGGTTGGCCCACATCGAAGCCCATTCTATTTGAAATAACAACATTAAAAACAAAAATGGACGGCCGGGCGTCGTTAGCACGGCGACGGGACCCTACCGCCGGCCACGAAAACCGCCACCTGTCTTACCGGCGGTGAGCAAAGGCGACGCCTTCCTCATCGAAGGTGGGCTGTCGGCAGCTCTTTGATCGCGCAGAGCGTCGGTACGGACGATGAAGGGAGCCTGCTCCGTTGTATGAGGAAGGGGTACCAGCGAATCGTGTATTTTTTGATCTTCTGCGGCTGCCGGAGCAGTTGAATACGGCTGGTTTTTATCGAGCCGGGAAGCATGAACAAGTTGCTGGGAGTTTGGAAGGAAGGCCTGGTTTGTGATACGAGTGATGTCCGGATATGAGGAGAGAATGATTAGGTCTCAGAGATTGGAGCTCCAGAGGCGATTTGAAGCGGTAAAGCTTTATTTTTTCTTCATACGACATTGGATTTATGTACTTTATTTTCTTTTTCTTTTACTTCATTGAATAAATTGGTTATGCTTCATTATATGTAAATTGATGAATTTGAATAATTTAGTTTTTTTTATTTACACATCATTTAGTGAATGGGTCTCTAAGTTTGAGCTGGATTTTTTTATTGGCATCTTTTTTCTGAATTCACAATATATGGATAATTGGTAATCCTTCGTAGGATGGAAATTGATGAATTTTAATCGGGTTGATTGGTTTGCTTCATTTACTGTGTGATGCATATTATGTGTTCTCAAAATTTGATGTGATGAGAACTGCATTTGTTTATGTGTACTTCAGCTATGTTCTTCTGAATTTACAATATGATAATAATATACGATGCTTTAATTGGATGGAAATTGATGAATTTGAATAAATTAGGTCTTTCTGGTTTAATGAATGTTACAGATTTTGTGTTTTCAAACTTTGATAGTATGGGAGCTGTCTTGTAAATGGGTACTTCTGCTTTATTCTTTCGAGGTTACAGTTTGTTTATGATTGGTTGCATTTTGATAAAACTCCAGGATTTAGCTTTTATGTGAGTAATTAAATATGATAGGGTGGATATTTGATGAGTTTCAGCATTTTTTTTACTTAATGTTATATTTTAGATTATGTGTTCTCTAGTTTTGCTATAATGTAAGTAGTATTTATTCATGGGTACTTCATCTTCGTTCATTTGAGTTTACACTGATTTTTTTGTTGGCATTTGTCTTCATGTTGGTGTAACTGTGGATGCTTACTTTATTATGTATAGTTTTCTCTGTCAATATTTGGTCTCATTATGTCTATAATTGTTATTGTCTATAACTTATCTCTGCTAGATTGTGATCATCGTCACAGGTACTGTGTCATTCTCTAAATGCTCACATATAAATGGACAACACAAAGAGATGTAGAAACAAGATGGTTATTGTTTAAGTTCAGTATTGAATGAGGGGATTAGTCTTTGCTGTGTCAATCGAATTTTATTTCTATAAATTATCTTTTCTTCATTTTGAAGTTTAATGAAACCGTTTGATATTTTCATCTTCGTCACTATTCCTTCAGGCACAAGCAAAGAAAGCGGCCTTAAGGAAACTTCCTGAGCAGACTATTTTAGCTGAAGTTCGGCAAATGGTTGAGGAGATGCAGTCTCTCAATAAAAAGCTTGAAGAAACAGTAAGCCCTGCTACATCAATTGCGATCAACTTCATTATTCTAGGGTGGCATCAATGTAGGCCTGCCAGTAAGTTTTAGTAGTTTCGGATGCAATTGTTGTAGGTGCACTTTGAGTTATAAATGTTTTTGTAACTGGAAAAAAACATCATTTATTGCAAATGCTTTTAGTGAAAGCTAAAAAGTATATGCTTATCATCCTGTTTCTAACTCTTAGATGTGTAGCATTCATATTTGTGATTGACGATGGTGGCGATATACTAAGATTAATACGTGGCTCAATTCACCCTGTGCCTAACTGAAAATATGTAGTCCTTTGTCTTAGATGTTATGACCAAATAATCACGTTCTTCTCCTTGGATTGACTGTTGTAACAATATTCATTGATTGACAGGAAGCAGCTATTGAGGAATACTTCAAGCCATTAGACAAGGAGGCTGAGATAATTATGAACATGCAGCATTAAGGAAGAGGAAAAGACCATGAAGATGATGGTGAAGGCTATGGAAGAACAGGCTTTTGAAAAGGCTATTCTGGGAAGTGCTTCCAAAGTGGTTAACCATGAAGGCATCCAACAGGAAAGCCAAGGAAAGGCATCCGGCAATGCAGATGACGTTCTGACAAAATGACTTGTTATTAAGTATTATAATTTTGTGAGTTAAATGGAGGGAAATCCATAACTGGTTTAGCTTTCTCCAACGGCAATGGAAGGAAACTACAATTATTGCCTCTTTTGTGCCGAGTGAGGTAATTCTTTGGCATGGAATTCTTTCCCCAATTTTTAATTGGATGTCTTCAAAGAGACAATTTTCCCACCCTACTTGAGCCTTCTCATTTTATTTTCTCTTACGGCCAAGAATTGCCATTTTATAAGTTGTGATCCTAGCAACTGGTTCTGTTCTTTTATGTTTAGAGTGGAGGTTCATTTTTTGTTGTTGACAATGCCATGTAATTATAGTGTTTTGAGAGTATTCTTCTTCTTCTACCGTATACCGAAAAGATATCGGGGACATAGACCTGAATTAGGATCCATGTAATAATAGTGTTCTGAGACACTACATTGGGTCGAGTTTACATCCGGAGTTGGGGGCACAGCAAGGAAGTATGAGAAAACTATGTGAAGAGCTTCATGCTGCTTTAAGCTTGTTTGATTTAATGAAGTCGACAAAATGCAATGTGAGATACTTAAATCTGAATCTTCTTATGCTTTTGTTGGACGGAATGAGAACATGCCATTATCATCTGCCACTTTCCAGATGATTAGGGTCGGAGACATGGATCATATGATTATACGATTTTCTCAGGGATGAATCACGTATCAATTTTATACTTTATATCATTTTTAATATTTCTCAAAAACGAACCCCTAGACCCTCTTCAAACCACAAGTGAGGTATTATACTATGGTTATCTTTTATTATGGCCAAACCCTTCAACGAAGCTGTGCTCATATGGATGGAGTTCCTGAATTGCATTTAGCACATCAACCACTTCTTCATGTTATGCCTGACATGTTCCTATATCATACTGGAAAGCTTGTAGAACCGTTTCGATGATAGCAACGATTGTCTATGAGAATGTCCCTCCTCCATGGAATTAAATTTAGAAAAGTTGCCTAAGAGTAGCAACTCTTACTAAATATCTTCGAGGCTCCTTTTTTTATTCGCGTAAATTGCTTTATAAAAAAAAACCCTTCATGTTTATGTCATGTTTTACACCAGAGCATCCCATAACTTTTAATTCAAAATTGTAAAATTTAAAAGATGGCATTGTAAGAAGATTTTCAAAGGCTTAGGGTAAATGATATTAGATGAATAATTTTAATTAGGAATTTACCACCTTATAATTTCAACTTAGTGTGATAAAAGGTAACATAAAGAATGTTAGCCTTTCTAAGTCCTTTCATCCTCCAAGACACTAGATGCTCTTTTCATTTTACGCATGCTCACACTTGCCAATTTCTAACCCAACAGATAATGCATAAGGCAAATTGATTAAAGGACAAAGAGAACCGTTGATTGATAATGTTAACAGTGTACCATCAATCCAACCTATTTGAAATAAGGTATAAATAATAGCGGGAAAAATGATTCCAATTCCCAGCCAATAACAACATTACATTACCTTGGACAGGCTTGTAGCGTATCTTTATTGATTCCTCCAACTGAAACAAGTGTACTGATGCTTCCAAATGGGTTCATTTCTGTCATTGGTCATGCTATCGTGTATGCATAAATGACATACACGCTCACAATACATTTCATAAAAGAAACTCTAAACCGAAAACAAAAACTATTTACCAGCTAGTGGCAGCCAGCATATGTTGATTTTTTCCACGAGCTCATCTGGTCTGGAAGAGAGGCAACAAATTGGGGGATTGCGTTTTGAAGGATATGCAGAGTAACCATTGTATAAGCTCCAATTTAAGACAGTGAGAAGATAAGCCACGCATTTTCCAGTTAAGGCAGCTAAACTCCGCCAATGCATGCAACTCCTCCACGACTTCCACATTGGCATCAAGCCTAGATAAAAGAGGAGGGTGACGTTAGGAGAGGCATCCAGCCATCACAAATTTAGCCATTGCTAATCACATGGATCTTAGTTTAGGATTTGTCCTCAACACCATTTGGGTTGTGGAAGAGGAAGAAGAAGATACCTGCTCAACATTCCACTAGCTCGTCAATTACTGAAAACCAATTGACCCTTGAGAAAATCCTTTTTACTCAAGTTCTTAATGGTTCCTAGAATATCCAATGGCAAGGCTAAGTGACCATCAATCTCCTGAATCAGAGGAAAGCAGAAGGGTGGGAAATAACATTCACCCGTAAAAAAATCAACAGGCATATAAGGACAAGATATCACTACTCATGATTCTATGCTCATATTGTACAGGAACATGTAATACATGGTCTTACCAGGATCTCAATGTGATACTCTGAGAGGCAGTGTGGATGTGGAGGATAAACCCAGTTTATTTTTGCTAGTACTAAAATAGGATATTTTGTTGTGTACACAGGGACTGGTATCAATTGCAATTCCATCCCACTCAAGATTTTGAATCTGAACTCGAGCGGTTCTCTTGAGGCACAAGCAAACATGAAACAATGCCCACAGCCTGAACTTTTAATAAGCATTATCTCATTCAAGTTACAATATCAAGATAATGATATTCTTGTGTTAGATAATCATCTTCATCTCTTATTTCTTTTGATATGAGATTCAATAATGCATACATCTCGATCAATTGACATTGCTTTCTATCATGAGCAATGAACTTGTGTTGGATCATCTCCACTTCCACACTGCTAAAACCTGCAGTTTTCTTAACACCTCTCTTTTCCATCACTTCTCTCATGCTCCTAGCTTCATCCCATCGCCTGGCCATGGCATACACATTTGACAAGCCAATGTACCGACCATCATGGTCGGGTTGAAGCTCAACTAGCCTTTTACCAACAATTTCCCCAAGGCCAGCTCGTTTGTGAATTCTGCAACCATTTAGCAAGGCACCTAACATGGATGAGGTTGGCTTCATTGGCATTACCTTCATGAAGTTGTACGCTTCGTCCAATCTACCAGCCCGACTTAGGGCATCAACTATGCAAGCATAATGCTCAATCATGGGTATCCATGCCATTAGCTCTAAGCAATTTGAAGAACTTCAATGCATCATCCACTTGGCCACCATGGGCGCAGGCACTCAATAAGGCCAAATAAGTTATCTCATCAGGCATGACACAAGAAGATTGCATTTCTTTGAACAAGTTCAGAGACTCCCTACTATGCCCATGCATTGCAAGTCCTCCGATCATCACATTCCAAATAAGGACATCCATTTCTTCTAATCGACCACTTTCAAACACATGTAGTGCATCTTCTATGGAACCACACTTGGCATACATGTCAATAAGCGAAGTTCGCAATGTCAAACTTAATTGAATCCCATTGTCCTCAATATACTGATGCATCAGTCTACCTCTGTCAAGTGCACCAAGATCAGCACAAGCACACAAGACACTCACCATTGTCACCTCATTCGCCTTGCATCCTGCAGCTCTCATACTACTGAACAAGGCCAGAGCTTCATGAGGATCACCACACTCAACATACCCGGACATCAAAGCACTCCACGAGATCACATCACGTTCCAGCATCAAATCAAACACCCTGCGTGCATTGCCAATATCCCCACATTTGGCATAGCCATCAACCATAGCATTCCAGGAGACCAAGTTAGGTTGAGGAATTTCATCAAACACCTTTTGGGCTGACACAATATCATGACAAGTTGAATACATATGAAGCAAGGAATTTAGAACATAAGCATCCAGATCAAGCCCCATCCTAACAGCATGGCAATGCACTCCCTTTCCAAGCCGGATGGACGATAAACGAGCACATGCTTTTGCCATAAAGGGAAATGTCATGTGGTCAGGTAAGACTCCAGAAAGCAACATTTGTGCATATAAAGCAATTGCTGCATTTGGGTTCTTGCTTGTAGAGTAACCTCTGATCAAAGTATCTATAATCAAATATGTTTCTACTTGGAAGTTGAAGGAATAGTTGATATGAGTAGTTAATGTCACCTAGGCTAGAAATGGCACAGAAAGAAATGATTTTAGCAGAGAAATATCTATCTTGAGAGAGGCCAGTGATGATCATATGGGCATGAATCTGCTTCAAATGAACCATGGATTCGCATCGCTGTATAAGGGAAGCAATGAAATGGTTCAAATTGGGGGTCTTACTCATTCAGAATTGTAGCTGGAGCTCCAATCTCTGAGACCCGATCATTCTCTTTTCATAGTTAGACATCACACTACAAACAATGCCTTCCTTCCAAATAGTGCTCCAATTATATCAAAACCTGAGAACCCAGAATCTGTGACATACATTAAATAAACAAGAGAAACAGAAATTCATCCAATTTTCCATGCTATAAAGCATTATCAATTACTATTATAAAGTTAAATCCTGGCGGTTTCACCAAGATGAAGACAAATGCTCATAAAAATTGTAAACTCATAAGAGCAAAACTAAAACACCCATTTACAAATACAATTTCCATAATATCAATGTTTGAGAACACATAGTCTGCAATATACAATTAAGTAAGCAAAAAAATCATTCAAATTCATCTATTTCCACCCTGTAAAGTAAAGTACCATCTCTTGTTCGTATAATGTGATCTCAAAATAGCAAAAATGAAGTACCAATAAACAAAAACAGCTCCCATCATATCGATACTTGGAGAATGCACAATATGTGACATACATAAAATGAAGGAAAATAATTTAAATTTCTTCAGAGTGACAATTTTCAATCCTATGATTTACAATCAGTTATCCATATATTTCAAACTCAGAAGAAGAAGGCTGAGGTACCAATAAACAAACACAGTTCTCAGAATATCAAAATCTAAAAACATATAAACAACATTCAATAATTTTATAAGCTTTGTCACTTTATATATATCTATGCATAATAATGTTGTAAACAATAGGACAATCATGTTATATTTACTGTTTGAATGAGATCAGATCATTTTATTTATTAATTTTCGTACTAAGATGCTGATATATCTGTATTCATCATGTTTCTATCATAAATGAGATCATTTGTTGATTATTATGATTGGGTATGCATGGCATCTTTAGAAATAATCATAATTGACGATGTATATCATTTTTTTGATGATCTGATCTATGAATACACGTTTAAATATGCATGATTGTTGTATTGTATTTAAATATGGCAGCGCATGATTAGAGCATGTATATTGATCTGTTACCGATTGATATAAGGCTGTTATAGTTAAGTTTTTTATGATTTGTTCATAAAATACCTAACTAAGGTTCAATACGTGTATATATATATATATATATATATATATATATATTTAAGCCTAATATAAACACATTCCCACCCTGTTTGCCGATGACTCTTCGTGAGTCCGGCACCTCCGGCGATGGGCAACCTCGGGGACCAACTCTATTGCTCGAGTTTAGCCACATATTGTACTAACCAGCTAGCGTTAATTGGTATTGACCGATTATTAGACCTCACGTAAATAACAATAACAAAGAGAAAAAAGAGAGAGATTTTTACCTTGGTCGATCCCTCTACGGTGAAGCATGTCTTCGCCGCAGTGTACCACCCTCTCTCCCCGGTTGAGACCATCCGTCGCCGCCGATCCCTCTTGACGGTGAAGCATGTCTTCGCCGGTTGGCACCAGTGAAACCCACCTAGTGGTATCTATGTGGCAAACTGTGGCCGAGCTTAACATGTGCCGTCCGATTACGATGGGTCATATCTATTGTTTTTTTTTCAAATAATTAAATTCTTGATCTAAGCCGTTTAATTAAAAGTAGAAGTGTAAATAAGACAAACTTACTTGCAAATATTTTATATTCGACTCGATTCGGTTTGAACTTGTACTTGTTAATTTATGTTCGAAAAAATACTCGGCTCGAAATTGACAGTTCATTGCACAACAAGTATAGCTTGAGCTAGGGAGTGTTCGACTCTGACTTGATTATAATTCGAGCTCGATGTATTCAAACTTAAAAAATACTCAGCTTGATTCGGCTCGTTCCCGGTCGTCATATTATTGAGGCCACTATTGGACTTAAATAGTGATGGAAAGAAAATTTTGATCCCATATAAGTTCGAGCACGAACTACAGTATAACATTTGTCGGGCTAATAGAATATAGCTGAGCTAAACACAAGCGTGCCTCAAATATTATGAATTTTGGACGAGTTCAGCTTTGACCGTACACATCAATAGCTTGTCAAGCTTTTAAACAAGCTCAAACATGGTTGCCAAAAATCATGCTCGAATTCAAAAACAACCCTGATCGCCTTGGTTTCAACCTCATTTACACTCCTCAATTACAAGGAATATATAGAGTAGCTAGTTGTTTTTTTTCCTTTATACATAGTAGATCTATAATTAGTTTTAGGCCGTTACCGCATTAGGACGTGTTATGGGCAGTTTGGGTGGGTTGATAGTTCTAGAGCATATCATTATGATGTTTTGGTGATTGTTTTATTTTCTAGGATTTTTCCGATTTTTATGGATTTTTTTTAGGATTTTCTACGACTTAATTATTATTCTTGGACTCGAGACGGAGTCGAGTCAAGTAATATTTACAAGTTTGCCACCCAACTATTTCCTCTCCTCCCCCGACACTTTCCCCTTCCAAACCCTAGCCGCCCCCACTTGTTGGTGCCGCCAGCGCCAGCGCCGTCGTTGCCTTGCCACCGTGCGTCGCCGCCTAGCCCCGCCATGGCGTCGCCGTGCCGCCCCGACCAGGCCTGACCACCATCTGGCCGCCGCGACGCGAGGAAGCTGCGCCTTGCGCTGCGCTTCCGTCGCCGATCGCGCTGCCGGCGACCGTCGCCGCCACGATCCAACTGTAGCCTCAACACCCTCAACCACCCAGCGACCTTCCTCGACCGGAGCGGAGGCCATCGCCGCCCAGGCCAGCCGGATCTAGCTCACCCATCGCCGCCGGCCCTGTTTTTGTCATTTTTCGGCGAGCCAGCCACCTCCGCCGACCATGTTGACGCCGTAGACGCGTCGGGCTCGCCGAGCCGGTTCCAATGGTACCCAATACCATTGCTTTCCAGCCAGTAGACGCCGCCGGCGGTTGTCGTCGGAAAACCGCCGGAAGCTGCTAGAAAACCGCTGAAACCCGTCGAAAAATCGGAATTGCTGGAATTCACCAGATCTTCCACGGAGCTCACCCAGTCGAACCTGATTGAATTTTGGATGCCGAAGAGCGCCGAATTTGAGCTCCGAGACATGCGACGGAACCCTAGCCGTCGCCGATTGCCGACGACGTGAGGTATAATTACCTCCGATTTGATTATTTAAAATTGATGATGATTGTTAGTATAGCATGTTAGAATTGAGTAGTTGTCATGATGAATGCCTGACTATGAATAAAGTAAAGATGTGCATGATGTGATTAACAGTGAATGAAGGTTAAATGATTTAATGAGGTAAATCGAGTCTCAGCATGATAAGTGATCACGACGTAATTTAGAAAAACACAATAATATTGGTATGAATAGGATGAGTTAGGATTATTCACATTTATGATTATTGATTGTTGATTGTGACGGATGATTATTATGTTGTGTGTGATGTTCATTGAGTTTGATGCATCATTTAGTTAGCGGGCGTTAGTGTTTAGTTTTGATGTGTAGGTACGGAGTAGGAGCTCGCCGCCTAGGCGCGATGACACGCTTGGAGCTTCTACCAGGTCCGTTTAGGACTCGTCTCTGTTTTACATTCTCTTCTATTGTATGTTTATTTTATTATTTGCAGGACGGGTTAAGTGGCATTTTATTGGATCCCACTTAACTCGGGCCATCTAGCCGAACAGTTTTCCGGATTAATAACCCCTCGAGGATGAGATCCCTCGAGGATGATTTCGAAAACAAGATCCACCACAAGTTGCCTTCGGGCCTATTATATAAATCCCTACCCAGCCCTATATATATGTAGTTTTCGCGTTTTCAGTGAGACGAGAGATGGAGAAACCGACTGCACGTACCATGAGCGGATGCCGTGACAGTCAAAGCGGGCTCTGGATTAGTGCCAGCGGACTGTTCCATTCCCGAGGGATCTCTGACAACTCTGCGTTTGAGTTCCTCACACCCGGAGAACATGGAGGTTTACGGGTACTGTTTAGTACAGCGCATGTCCGAACTTGTGGTTCAAAGGGTACTAAAGGCCACTGCCTGAGAGTACTCGGCCTTCGTGCTCAAGGCCAGGAGAAATATGGAGGTAAGGAGAGGGCTTTAGGATTTGAGACCAGAAAATGAAGTAAGAAAATGCCGAGAGCGGCATCAGCAACAACAGATCAGTAAGTTCGGGATGCTACCGGGTCTGCAGCCCAGTGGCTCCTCAGTAGTACCCTTCAGAGTGTTCACGAGGAGTGTATGATGTTTTTCTTTCATATGAGAGTTTGCTCTCATAGTCAGCTTGTTATAGTTATTTTATTTTTTGGACCAGTAACACTTGTTATTGACGTGTTTTTATACTATATGTAGGTAATAATCATGAGTTGGAAGAGCCAGCTTGGACGGAGGAGCACTGTTGTCGCTTGCACACATGTCAGTTGATAGAGTGGTTGATATTCTATTTATGATGCTATTATATTGTGAATGATGTGAAATGCTAAGACATGATGACAAGAGGTG
>JAURVB010009459.1:0-17883 GCA_033002965.1 Piper betle | reverse complement strand
ATTAATCTTGATGACTTCAAGGTTGTGGGTTCAAACCACATTGGCCTCATTTTTTTTTTTAATGAGGTACTTTTGACTTTTAATCGCGCTGGTTTCGAGCCGGCAAATGAGCTCACAAAAATTAAACAGTTTAAGTATATTCGAGCCCGAGTCGAGCTCGAACACATAAAAGATATTCGAGCTCGATCTCGAGCATGTATGTCCAAAACTCGTTCAATCTCGAGTCGAGTTCGAACGAGTTTCGAACTGTTCGAGCCGAGTTCGAACATACGTTGAGCTCGGCTCGCTCGCTCAATTAGCACCCCCTAGGAGTAGCTAAGTAGAGTATGAATTATGTTCAAGTGGGGTTGTTCAGATTTACAACCCCTCCAAGGCTTGGGATGACCTGCCTAACAGCCAAAGCCGAGAGGCAGTCAGATCGGGCCAAATCAATCTTATGAAATGCGCTTATTTACCACATTTGAAAGAGACAAGTGTTTATCGCTGTTGTTAATGCTTACTGTTATCATAATTTTTCAATGCCAGGGATATTCAAAAACTTCTATTAAACTCGATTTGACTTACTCGAATAGAAAAACTCGATTTGAACCTTAATTCGGTATTAATGAGTTAGTGAGCTTGTATCAGTTTAACTTGGCTAGTTCAATATTTTGTATGAGGAATAAAATTTTTTACCATATATATCTTGAATTTTTTAATGCAAGTTTAATTAAATTATAAAATAACATTATATGACAATAATTTAAAATACAAAGTATGAATGATTATATTATATTTTATGTATAATTATGTAAAGTTTAGATATTTTAATTATGAATTAAATTTTAATATGAATTATATGAGAATAATATTAGTAAATTCGAATCAAATTAACTTGAACATGACTTGAACTCACACCAACTCAAGTACTTGTTCATTCGACTCAAAGTCGAAATTAAACAAGCCAAGTTTGAGTGGAATAAAAATCGAGTCGACTTGTTTCATGAGTAACCCCACTCAAAGCAAATAGAAGCATAGATTAGGTAGTTCGGCACCACATCACAGTACAATCTAGCTCTAGCGTTGCTATAACTTTCTCAAAATTGAATAGAACCGGATTGGTCTTGTTACTACGTACCAAGTTGAGTTATGACTTATATTGATTAATATAGGAAATTCAAATTAACAAGGACCAAACTAAACCTCTGTGACGTCTTAAGGCAAAACGTAAACTTGGAATATGCAATCAAATATGCAAGCAAGCAGAAAGTGAATGCAGGAAGTAAATCAGCATGCATAGCCTTAGGCGAAAAGATAGCTCCCATGTATTTGTGACGCAATCCAATCATAATAACCAACAAATAACAATAGTAAGTGGCATAAGTGACAGGAAAAAGAATTAAATCACAAGTATATACACTACAAGCATAAAATATCAGAAAATAAATGCAAATGGAGCCTAAAATAATAATCTAAAATTTATAAATAAAAATAAAACTTATATAAATATTTCTAATATAAGACACATAAAATAAGTTTAATTTAATGAGATTAGTCACT
Source organism: Piper betle (assembly GCA_033002965.1). Taxonomy (NCBI): domain Eukaryota; kingdom Viridiplantae; phylum Streptophyta; class Magnoliopsida; order Piperales; family Piperaceae; genus Piper; species Piper betle. The sequence goes on along the minus strand of JAURVB010009459.1, from coordinate 16,344 downwards.
TATCCTTTGTGCGAGCATGAAGAATTTAATCAAAAGAACCAAGAATGAAATTTAAAAATATTACTTACCAAAGTATATTTGTTGTCATATAGCTTTCAATAAACCTCATTTAATATGATAAATGTTTCAATTAGAGGAGTTTGGGTATAATAAAATACAGGTGGGATGATGTCCTGACGGAGAGATGTCTAAACATATGTTATCCTACTATTAAAAGGCTTGAATGGAAGATAATCACCGGTGTGACCCTAAAAACATTCGTTAGAGCTTAGTGGTGGATCTAGGTCAAGTAAGCATCTTATAATCTTTGTTGCTCAGATTATTTCATATCTGGATCATTTATAAATTCATTTCTTTCTATGTAGATACTCTTTGGGCACCGACTCTCATATATTGTTGGGAGTCCCTTATCATACGATGAATGTATGAAGGTATATAACTACATAAGGAATCGTAAAGACATGGTGTTATTCTAAGAGTGACAAGGAAATTGAGTAGAATTGTGAAACGAGAGGAGTATTTCTGTATTTTGGCTCTTTGTATTCAAGAGGTTGGTTGTATCTCAAGTATAATATTTTGTACCCATTATATATAACTATATAGTTAGACATACCTGATGATTGTAGTACAATTGAAGAATGTGTTATTTGATTTCACTATGAGGTTTTAGTGAGGCTTTCCTTTTCTTTGATTTGTAAATTATAATACAAGTGCATGTGCTGAATTAAGTAATAAAAGTGATAAGAAAGTATCGTCCCACGAGGAATTATTACTAGAAATTTTCAATGACCAAAATTAATTTAATTAATTATACTTAATTGAAAGAAAAATTCAAAGAGTGATTTAATTATAAACTAAAACTAAACTAATCTAAAATGCAATATTTAAATCAAATACTAACCTCAAGACGACAAACCTAGGATTTTCAATATCACCTAGTGCTTTATATGATTAAAGTTATAACTTTTACCTATGAATTGTATATTTGGATTATTAACCACGGGAATTAATTATTTATGACATCTCTTAGATTCACCATAAACTTATCACTCGCACCCAACTCCTATATCTCTATGAAATTGTGTATGCAAAATGATACTTTAAGTTTTGCCCTTAACAGTTACCCAAGACATATGAGTATATCTCTATCTCATATGTGAATCACCTAAAATAGATGAACAAAGGCTATTTTATTCATTGACAAATTTAATCTTTCTATCTCTAGACAAGATCAAATCTCTAGATCAATCAATAGGTGATCAGGCTAATGATAGCATTAATGCATAGAATAAAATAGATAATCCAACATCATAATCACATAGATAAAAATTAATAACTTTTATTAATCCATGCACTAGTTGTTATTGAAAATCCTAGAAAAGAATTACTCCATAAAGTTTTCGATTAAACACAAGAAATTCATTTGTGATATGAAAGACATCGTTTAATTACAAAGAAAAGTAAATCAAAATAAAGAAAAACTCTTTTGGAGAAAGCGTCTTCTTCTTCTGATCCAAATTCTTCGTCTTCCTTCTCTTGTCTTTCGTGTCGTCTCTTAGCCGTCTAATGTTGTTCTCTTCCTTTTTCTTCACAAAAGGACGTCCCCTTATATAGAACTTCTCCGTGTTTATCCACAACTCTAAAGATAATTAAGAATATCTTACGAAGATCATGCTTATCCCTAACGTCCAAGGATATCCTTATCTCCAAAGATCTTTACAGCATATCTTCATGAAGATCACGCTTATCTCTAAGAAGATCTCGCTTATCCTTAAAGTAGTTGCTACAAACTCCCATTAGTTGGCTAAGGATCGTCTTCTAACTCTTATACCCTGTTAGAACAGCATTAATTAGCACTTTTTACAGCAAAATCACAATAATTTCTCGCATTATTAATAATATCTAATAAACTTCTAAACTAATAAAATTGATATATAAACAACTCGAAACATGACAAAAACTCAATATAAAATGCAAATAATAATAACTCTTTTCCAGAGTTATCACACCCCCAAACTTGAATATTTGCTAGTCCCGAGCAAAACCTAAACTAGACTCAACTCATTTCCTCCACTTCACACAACCCATCCAACAAATCAATTTATAACTTCTCATTAGTGCACGAATATTATTCCTTGAAATCAAATAATAAGATTCCAAAATTCACAAGATATCCAATTGTAAAATCAAGATGCAAACATATTTCCCAATATGCAGAAAAAATAAAACTCCCAAACTTATCTTTCAAATGGGTTTAGAATCAGCTTATACCATCATCAAATACAATTAAATCAAATTTTCCATAAGTTCAAGTGTAAATTTTCTCTCCACTAATATAAGTACCTTGTCAATCAAGATCAATAGGACTTTTTAGGTTGTAATGGGGCTAGGCTAAAGGCTAAAAATAGATATTAAGATCAAAAGCAATAAACCCTAGCTCAAGACTCTTTCCAAGCTTGAAATAAATTAATTAAAATCCTTGTCACCAACAATTTCATCCATTCATTCACATTCTACTTCCAAAAACACACATAATAGATAGAATAACAATGAAACATTTTTTTCTTTTTCTTTTTCTTTTTCATTTCTTTTTATTTTCTTTTCTTCTTTTTCATTCTTTTCCTTATAAAATTTCAACACTTCATTTTTTCTTTCATTTTTTTCAACTCCTTCGTACCCCAAAATATCATTCTCATTTAGTAATCAATTCATTCCAACCTTGGAAAAAGTCAATCACTAAGGTTTTAGGTTAGGACAATTAACAAACAATGATAAACATAAAATGAAATAAAGGCTAAGTCTATTAATATCATAGGAAAACAAGCAGAACATGTCAATTTTAAGGCTCAAAATTGGCTAAAACAAGGATAAATAAGGATGGCTTGAAAGGACCTGGTTAACAAACTCACCTACATCACTTCTATCATGACAAGTTACCTATGATTTCGCCTCAAGAAAATTTTTACTAGAATTCTAGATCACTTTCTTCAATTGTATTAACAATAGCATAAACATCATCTAAGCATCATTAAAATCAAAGTTGGGAGTTACAAAAATTATATAGAGAAAAACATTCACACTCAACTCACAATATAGACACCCATAGAATTTCTTCATATTATATTATCAAACAAAGAAAAATATCGAACACTTCTATCATCGAACAAACTAATAAGTTGGATGAACAATATGAAATAAAGAAGAACACCAATGACACAACCCTAAAAATAACTACTAGCAAGTAAACCCCCCAAACTTAAACCATGCATTGTCCCAATGCTAAAAAATTAATTAGACTTAAAATAACAAAACAAAAGGACTTCCATGTTAAAACAAAGTAATTGGAGGGGATAAAACACAAACCAAAATAAAACTAGAAACTCCCGAATTAAAAACTAAATAACCTATCTTATATCAAATAAATAAAAAGCATGGGTTGCCTCCCATGAAGCGCTAAATTTATAGTCATCAGCCAGACTATTCCAACATACCTAATGTGGAGATAAAGTAATGAAGGTTCGGTTTACGGGAACATTACCTCCATAGTAAAGCTTAAGTCTTTGCCCATTAACTTTAAAACTTGTACCTGGATCTTCTTTATAAATTTCCACAGCTCCATTTGAAAATACTTGTCGGATAATGAAAGGACCAGACCATCGTGATTTTAATTTTCCTGGAAACAATTTCAGCCGTGAGTTAAATAATAATACCTGTTGTCCAGGTTGAAAATTACGACACGAAATATTCTGATCATGCCACTTCTTTGTCTTTTCCTTATACAATTTGGCACTTTCGTATGCTTCCATTCGGAACTCATCTAGCTCATTTAATTGAAGAAGTCGTTTTTCCCCACAAGCCTTCATATCAAAATTTAACTTTTTAATAGCCCAGTATGCTTTGTGTTCGAGCTCCACTGGAAGATGACAAGCTTTTCCAAAATCAACCGGTACGGAGACATTCCAAGTGGTGTTTTATAAGCCGTCCTATATGCCCATAAAGCATCATCCAAACGCATAGACCAATCCTTCCGGGAAGGGCAAACAGTCTTTTCCAAAATTCTTTTGATTTCCCTATTAGAAATTTCAGCTTGTCCACTTGTCTGAGGGTGATAAGCTGTTGCTACTTTATGCTTGATCCCATATTTCTGCAACAAAATATCAAATTGACGATTACAAAAATGTGTACCCTCATCACTAATAATAGCTCTAGGAGTGCCAAAACGAGTAAAAATATGCTTTTTCAAGAATTTCAACACAACATTAGCATTATTAGTTGGAAAAGCAGCTGCTTCCACCCATTTTGAAACATAATCTACCGCTACCAGGATGTATAGATTCTGATTAGATGGTATAAACGGTCCCATAAAATCAATTCCCCAGACATCAAAAATTTCTACTTCTAAAATGTTAGTAAGTGGCATTTCTTGACGACTTGAGATATTTCCTACTCTCTGGCATCGATCACACTGCAAAACAAAAAAATGTGAGTCTTTAAATAAAGTAGGCCAATAAAACCCAGATTGAAGAACTTTCCTCGCGGTCTTCGCTCCACCAAAATGGCCACCATAATCGGATGAGTGACAATGATGGAGAATGCTATCTATCTCTTCATCCGGCACACACCTTCGAATGACTTGGTCACTACAGCGTTTGAACAAGAAAGGTTCATCCCATAAATAAGCACGTACATCATGTAGGAACCGCTTCTTTTGGTGATATGTCAAATCAGGAGGAAGTACCTGACAAGCAAGAAAATTCACATAATCAGCAAACCAAGGAATGGGAGAATGTGATACCTTTAAAAGTTGTTCATCTGGAAAATAATCATTAATCTGGAGTGAAGGGTCATCTAAACTTCCTTTCTCAAGTCGAGAAAGATGGTCAACTACTTTATTTTCGGACCCTTTTCGGTCTTTGATTACCAAATCAAACTCTTGTAGTAGGAGCACCCATCGAATTAACCTTGGTTTGGCATCTTTTTTCTCAAATAAATATTTAAGAGTTGCATGATCTGTATAAACAATTACATTAGTACAAATGAGATAAGATCGAAATTTCTCAAAGGCGTACACAACAGCTAACAATTCTTTCTCAGTAGTAGTGTAATTCAATTGAGCTTCATTGAGTGTCTTGCTTGCATAATAAATTGTGTGAAACAGTTTATCTTTTCGTTGCCCCAAAACAGCTCCAACTGCATAATCACTGGCATCACACATTAGCTCAAATGGTAAATTCCAATCAGGACAAGCAAGTATTGGAGAAGAAATTAGTCGCGCTTTTAAGATTTCAAAAGCTTCTAAACACTCAGCATTTATATCAAAAGCAACATCTTTTTCTAATAAATTAGAGAGTGGCTTAGCAATTTTAGAAAAATCTTTAATAAAACGACGATAAAAACCTGCATGCCCAAGAAAACTTCTTACTCCTTTAACTGATGTTGGGATAGGCAGTTTTTCAATTATTTCAATCTTCGCTCTATCCACTTCCAAGCCCTTGCTAGATACTCTGTGACCTAAAACAATTCCCTCTTGCACCATAAAATGACACTTCTCCCAATTAAGAACTAAATTAGTATCTTCACATCGGTGGAGAACCCGATCAAGAACCTGCAAACAATTATCATAAGTATCACCAAAAATAGAGAAATCGTCCATAAATACCTCCATTCCATGTTCCACCATATCTGAAAAAATCGCCATCATGCATCGCTGAAAAGTGGCTGGAGCATTGCAAAGGCCAAATGGCATCCTGCGAAATGCAAATGTACCATACGGACATGTGAAGGTTGTTTTCTCTTGATCCTCTGGAAGGATTGCAATTTGATTGTATCCCGAATATCCGTCAAGGAAACAGTAAAACTGTCTGCCTGCTAGCCTATCCAACATTTGATCAATGAATGGTAATGGATAGTGATCTTTTCTGGTAGCTTTGTTGAGTTTTCGGTAATCCATACATACTCTCCATCCCGTCACTGTCCTTGTTGGAATTAATTCATTTTTCTCATTTGCTACCACAGTCATACCCCTTCTTAGGTACACACTGCACAGGACTCACCCAAGAACTGTCAGAAATAGGAAAAATTATACCTGCATCAAGCCACTTGATGATTTCTTTCTTGACAACATCCTTCATGATTGGATTTAGCCGGCGCTGATGTTCCACTGAAGGTTTATATCCATCTTCAAGAATGATTTTATGCATACAAAAGGAAGGGCTAATACCACGAATGTCAGCAATAGTCCAACCTATAGCCAACTTATGCTCCCGCAGTATTCTCAATAGCTTGTCTTCCTGCATACTAGTTAAAGCTGACGAAATAATAACTGGTAAAGTGTTAAAAGGACCTAGAAATGCATACCTCAAATGAGATGGAAGCTGTTTCAACTCCAAGGTCGGTGGGACTTCAATGGAAGGCTTGATCCGCGTCGATATTGAAGGTTGCAATTCCAAAGATTCAAATTTATCTTGTCCTCGAGTAAATGTGGGAGTAGAATTTAGCAAGTGCAAATAATCCCCTTTCTCTTCATCACCAGAATCATCAACATCAGAAACTAATGTGGCTACTAAAGGGTCAATGTTATACAGTTCCTCGAATATAGCTGATGAAGTAGACTGAATTGCATCAATATAAAAACAATCATCTGCTGATTCTGGATATTGCATAGCCTTAAAAACATTAAAGACCACTTCTTCATTATCTACTCTCAATATTAATTCACCAGCAGCAACATCAATCAATGTCCTCCCAGTGGCAAGGAAAGGCCTACCCACTATAATGGGTATATTTGACTCTTCCTCCATATCCACAATCACAAAATCAGCTGGGAATATAAATTTGTCCACCTTAACAAGTACATTTTCAATTTCCCCTTCTGGAAAAATGTAGGAGCGGTCAGCCAATTGCAGATTAATCGTGCTACCTTTTAACTCCCCCAAACCCAACTTTTTGTATATAGAAAGAGGCATTAAATTAATGCTTGCACCTAGGTCACATAATGCTTGGCAACAAAAATCTGGCCCTATAGCACAAGGAATAGTAAACCTCCCTGGGTCTTTGAGCTTTGGTGGAAGTTTCCTTTGTAGTACAGCACTACACTCTTCATTAAGGGCAATAGTTTCAAAATCCTCTAACTTTTTCTTCTTCGATAATATTTGCTTCATAAATTTAGCATAGCTCGGCATCTTCTCTAACGCTTCAGCAAATGGAATATTGATAGAAAGTTTCTTAAACACCTCCAAGAATTGCTGAAATTTGTTGTCTTGTTTACTTTTCTGTAGTCTCTGAGGATATGGAATTTTGTAGTACAGATTACGTTGATCAACTGAACCCTTAGGTGGCAAGATTTCTACCACTTCATCCTTGTTTTCTTCATCTCGTTCAACCTCCTCTGGATCAGCTATGGGACTTGGTGTCTTTTGATTGTGCAGATTCTCCAATTCCTTACCACTTCTCAATGTAATGGCTTTACATTCTTTACCCTCTCCTCTAGGATTTTGAGTATCACTAGGGAGTCCACCTTGTGGCCTATTACTCAATGCACTAGCAATCTAACCCATTTGAGTTTCCAAATTTCTCATAGAAGCCTGCTGACTTTGCATAAATTGCATGAACATTTCCTCCATAGTTGGTTTCTTTTCCTGAGGTTGTACTCTATTCTGCTGAAAACCTGGAGGAGCTTGTTGTTTTGGACCTGGCATTGATGCTTGGTTGCCTCCCCATGCAAAGTTCGGATGATTCCTCCATCCTGGATTGTAAGTATTGGAATAAGGATTGTTTTGCTGTCTAGTATAGCTTCCAACAAAATTTACTGATTCAGGATTGTTGACACAATGCTCAGTAGGATGTCCTTCACCACACCAGTCACACTTAGTTGCAATCATGTTCACTGAATTCACATTAACATTCATCCCTAAAGCTTGCATTTGTTTTGACAGAGCAGCCACTTGTGCAGACAAAGCGGTCAATGTGTCCATTTCGAGAATACCTCCACTCTTCTTCCTCAATACTCTGTCTTGCCCCATCTGATAATGGTTAGATGCCAGCTTTTCCAATAAGTCATTAGCCTCTTTGTATGATTTACTCATGAGGGATCCATTGGCAGCAGCATCTACAATGGATTTAGTTTGTCCATGGAGTCCATTGTAAAATGTTTGAATTTGAACCCACAGGGGAATTCCATGGTATGGGCACTTCCTTAGCAAATCCTTGAACCTCTCCCATGCATCATAAAGCGATTCGTTATCCAACTGCACAAAAGAAGTAATATCGTTACGAAAATTGACAATTTTAGACGGTGGAAAATATTTAAGCAAAAACATTCTCGCTAATTCATCCCAAGTGGTGATAGAATTAGGAGCCTGTGAATTCAACCATAATCTTGCACTTCCGGCTAAAGAATATGGAAATAATCGAAGCCGGATAGCTTCCTCAGACACTTGATTCATTTTAAATGAATCACAAATAGCAATAAAATTGAGCAGGTGAGTATGAGGATCTTCATGCGCCAGTCCTGCAAATTGTCCCACAGTCTGCAGCATTTGGAACATCACTGGTTTCAACTCAAAGCTATTTGCTTCAATCGGTGGCCTGAGAATGCTTGAATGTAATCCGTCTAAAACAGGAAGTGCAAACTCTTCCAGAGCTTTTGTGTCATCATCATTGGCTGCTTGTGGAAGATTATTATTCCTTTGCTCTGCCTCCATTGCTCTCCGAACTCTAGCTTCTTGACGTAGTCACCGACAAGTTCTTTCGATCTCTGGGTTATATGGCTCTAGCTCCTTAGTACCTTCTCCTTGCATGCACTACGCACTACCTAATTAAATAATAATAAATAAAAAAATTAAAACTTAAGAAGAGATGAGAACAATTTAAGCAAACAATCAAACTAATTTCTGATAAAATCAAATTCTAGTTTAATTCTCCGGCAACGGCGCCAAAAACTTGATGTGTAAATTATAACGCAAGTGCACGTGCCGAATCAAGTAATAAAAGTGATAAGAAAGTATCGTCCCACGAGGAATTATTACTAGAAATTTTCAATGACCAAAATTAATTTAATTAATTATACTTAAATGAAAGAAAAATTCAAAGAGTGATTTAATTATGAATTAAAACTAAACTAATCTAAAATGCAATATTTAAATCAAATATTAACTTCAAGACGACAAACCTAGGATTTTCAATATCACCTAGTGCTCTATATGATTAAAGTTATAACTTCTACCTATGAATTGCATATTTGGATTATTAACCACGGGAATTAATTATTTATGACATCTCTTAGATTCACCATAAACTTATCACTCGCACCCAACTCCTATATCTCTATGAAATTGTGTATGCAAAATGATACTTTAAGTTTTGCCCTTAACAGTTACCCAAGACATATGAGTATATCTCTATCTCATATGTGAATCACCTAAAATAGATGAACAAAGGCTATTTTATTCATTGACAAATTTAATCTTTCTATCTCTAGACAAGATCAAATCTCTAGATCAATCAATAGGTGATCAGGCTAATGATAGCATTAATGAATAGAATAAAATAGATAATCCAACATCACAATCACATAGATAAAAATTAATAACTTTTATTAATCCATGCACTAGGTGTCATTGAAAATCCTAGAAAAGAATTTACTCCATAAAGTATTCGATTAAACACAAGAAATTCATATGTGATATGAAAGACATCATTTAATTACAAAGAAAAGTAAATCAAAATAAAGAAAAACTCTTTTGGAGAAAGCGTCTTCTTCTTCTGATCCAACTTCTTCATCTTTCTTCTCTCGTCTTTCATGCCATCTCTTAGCCGTCTAATGTTGTTCTCTTCTTTTTTCACAAAAGGACGTCCCCTTATATAGAACTTCTCCGTGTTTATCCAGCAACTCTAAAGATCATTAAGAATATCTTATGAAGATCATGCTTATCCCTAACATCCAAGGATATCCTTATCTCCAAAGATCTTTACAGCATATCTTCATGAAGATCACGCTTATCTCTAAGAAGATCTCGCTTATCCTTAGAGTTAGTTGCTACAAACTCCCATTAGTTGGCTAAGGATCGTCTTCTAACTCTTATACCCTGTTAGAACAACATTAATTAGCACTTTTTACAGCAAAATCACAATAATTTCTCACATTATTAATAATATCTAATAAACTTTTAAACTAATAAAATTGAAATAAAAATTACTCGAAACATGACAAAAACTCAACATGAAATGCAAAGAATAATAACTCTTTTATAGAGTTATCATTCTCTTAAAGGAGGGAGAGCCTCTCCTCACAAGATATGTCTCTTCCCAAGGGTCTTCCCAATTAGATTGTCTCTTCCAATTAGAGTTTGTGGGTATTCCTAATTGGAGTTAGAGTTTCCTAATTGGAGTTAAAGTTTGAGGGTATTCATAATTGAATTGTATTCCAATAGAGGTTGAGTGTATTCCTAATTGGACTGTGTTCCAGTTAGAGGTTGAGTGTTCCCAATTGGATGTTGAAGTGTTCCCAATTGGATGTTGAGTGTATTCCAAATTGGAGTGTGTTCCAGTTAGAGGTTGAGTGTTCCCAATTGGATGTGTATCCCAGTTGGAGATTATTGATTCCATCAAGATGTGTGTTCCAGCTTGTTCGATGAAAGTGATGTGCAGGCTTTGCCTGATGTGTATGCCCATTATTTGATTATAGTGGATGGTTTGTGGTTTCCCTTTTATTTTGGAGGTTCCACGTTTAGTTTTCTTTGTCATCTATCTTTTATCCTTTATTGGTTTGCCTTGTTAAAACACACACAACATGGTGTTTCGGGATTTTGTGTGTTAAAATCCCAACACATATATCAACAAATACTAGAAGAGGAGCAGGCCCCGAAACTAATACAATATAACAGCGATATAGCTAAGTGTGCTGTATCTTCTTCCAGACCTTCAAGTCTTGAGTTCTTCACTTCCTTTGATTTGAAAGAGTGGAAGATTCTACGAGTTTGAGGAGAAGAAACTACAAAACCAAGCTGCAATGAATCAATTCAACCAAAGAGAACAAATCATGGTATGGCGTTGCTGAACCAGATTTGGATTCTCATTTCTTCTTTTTTTGATTGTATGAATTTGTCGATATGAAAGATGATGTTTAATAATTTCATGGGGTGAATTTATTATTTTGGGATGAACAATGGATCTGAATTATTGTATGATGTATATTTGTTATCTTCTACCTTTTTATATTTGATCAAGGATTGATTATTCTAATCTGTTTTTAATGTCTAAAAAGTTTATCTAACTTTTGTATGCTAAAGAGAATTGATTTTACCTAGATATAAGGAAATTGATGATGTCATGGTTAGAATTATTTATGATATTAAAGGTAAACATACACTTGATGTCATAGATTTTTATGTGGAGGAGTTCATCTTAACACATCTCTTTGTTTTCTCTTTTACACACATGTATTAATTTAATCAATAGAGAATAGGTTGTAATATGGAGCGACAACCAATTACAATTACCTTCGTTTCCTCGGATATCAACACTTATCAAAAAATAAATTGGTAAAAGTTATAAGGCTACATTGTATGATAATTAGATGGAGTTGAACATCGCTTATTTAATTGAAAGAACGTTGTTGTTTCATTCACGAACTGACAGAGTATAATATTTAATAGTTGCATTTTCAAGCTGATGCCCTTGCTTCGATTTACATACAGACCTAGAGTAGATATTTTGATTGTCTGTTACCATTTCAATGTCTAATTTAATTAATTATTTAATTAAATCACTTAGAATAAAAATATGGTATAAGCTACATTTCTTTGTGGGAACGATCTCTACTTATTACTTTATTGCTTGTTTGACTCGTGTACGTGCGCGCAATATAAAATACTCAACATATGACAAGTTATTTAACTTCCAAAGTTTTAGCCGAAAATCCAAATTTCATAAATAAGATAGTGGATGAGGAAAACATAAAAGGCTCCTGTTTAAAAAGTCACATCCGTGTCCATAAGCGCACTTATATTTAGAATTTATTTTGGATTATATCTAAATCCCTTGAAGATTTTAATTTGGATTACGTATGAATTGGTTCATAATTTTATTATGGATTATGTATGAAGTAATATTGTAAAAAACAGAATTGGTGTTTTCAGTTAGCTTTTTAAAAAATTTAAATCATACTAATTTAAACTGATTTAATAGTGATTCATAAATTCTTTTGAATTGATCACTAGTATATATTTTTATGCTTCTCACATAAAGGAGACCACAATAAAAACATAAAATCATAATAAAACATTATAGGATCTACTAATATAGTAATAAATTAGGTTACTACCCGTGCTATACGCATGACACTTATAGATTTTTTGAAAAGTCTATATTAATAATATTTAAAATTAAAATAATAGATAATTAATTAAAAATATAGTTTATATTATTAATTTAGCATAATTATCTTAAACATTGATGTCATGTTTATCACTTTTGTATAGTTTATCTTAAGTCGATGCAGTCATATTTATTAAATGTCACACTTATCAATTTTTTTATTTTATCATGTTTATCAAATTTTTAAAATTTTATATAATTGTTACGAATGTTATGTTTATCATTTATTTCTATATAATTATAGAGGAGGGAAGAAGTTGAGGTATGGGCCTGAAATTTTTATGAGTTTATCCTTATTAAGAAATTTTTATTATTAATAAATTATTAGGTGTGGGCCCAAAATTTACGACATGAGAGCAGGTAGAAAATGAAGGAGAAGCAAAATATCATCCTGTTATAGTATCCAGTAGATGATTGCAAATTTGGTTTAAATCACGGTTAAAATAACTAGTTTGCAGTAGCAAGACCTGACCATATCTAACTTTGAAAAAAAACTGATAAAATCAACAACCATATAAAGATTAACCAATACATTACATTGTAATAATCATACAATTCAAAATATATACCATTACTATATATTTGGAATCCGCTTCAAATATCGAGGACAAAATATTACAAAATAAAAAATAAAAAAATAAATATAATCACAAATTAGACAACTATAATACAGAATGATGCAATTGATAAATCAAAATTTGCAAATTATATGCGGGTGGAAAATCACTATACAATCGAAATTTTGAAACAAAATCTACAGAATTCACATCAATTGGACATTGCATCCATGGTCAATATTTTTATTATTTATTTAAACATTTTAAGTTTTAAAATAAAATATATTTTTAAAATAAAATTTAAATAATTCTTCTTATTTTTTGGCGGTAAAAGTCTTGTCAATTTAAATAGAAATAAACAATCTCATACTTGGCCATCGTAACAATCAACGTCCTTAGCCACGCCAACCATGGCCCTTTCATGATCCGAGACGAGTTCTCTGAAGCAGATAAGAAGAGATACAAGCTGCTATCTTGTCTCTTGAATGCAAGACGATTACCCATTTCAAGTTGAGTCGTTCTGAGTTCACAATCCCCTCGGATTTCTCCGGTTTCACCTTCCTTACTGAGTTGCACCTGGTCAATGTGAACATTACCGATGAAATGCTTGAAAGAACGGTTGCCACCTGCCCATCTGTGGAGATACTTGATGGACTGTAGTTAACTTAACATTGTTAGCATTTGTGGTACAAGTTTGCAGCTCAAGTCATTGCACGTTACAGATGTGTATGCCGCAGAGTTGGAGATATATGCTCTTAATCCCTAGACATTCCATTTTAAAGGTGACTCCGACTTCAACATCCTCAATGTTTCTTCTTTAGTGGATGCCATTGTTTGTGCTGTGTTGGATTTTAGACATGTGTGTGTCTATATATATATATATATATATATATATATATATATATATATATATATCATATGTTATTATTAAGGTTTGACCTAAATTAAATTTATCTACTAAAGTTAAGATTAATGGTCATTAATATTTAAGATGAGTATGGATAAAAATGTGTCGATACTATTTTATAATTTCTAATTTATGGTGGTTAAATTAGAATTATCAAAAATAAAGATAAATATGGTTATGGTCCTTAAATTTGCCCGTAGTTTTTCTTCTGGTATCCCATCATCCAGAAACTCTGGTTTCGAAGAACCAGTATTGAATTTAGAAAATTAAAACCTAAAGAAGTCGAGAATTATTTTGTTTTTATGGATTCAGGTACGCTTCTGTTATCAAATTCTATTTTCTTGATAATTTAATATAAAGAAGAAGAAAAAGGTTTTATTGTGATGTTTTATTTTATCTGTATAATTTGGTTAAGTTAAATATACAACAAGTGGTATGAGAATATTTTCATATTAGATCATATAGGATTAATTTGATTTATGTTTAATTTTGATCAAGATTCAGAAAAAGATAGATTCGAAAATAAAATCTTATTAGAACTGTCTAGTGCTATATCACATCTCGATCTAATGATTTAGGATCCCAAAATAATAGTAGTTAGTAAGATAAAATAAATTGATATGGTCTTCAACCAATTTGGAGTACCCCCAAATTCTACACTAGCTATTAACATTTTCACAAATGTGGGAAAGAAAAATACAAAAAATTTGTATATGAGATATTTATTCTCAAATCAAGGTTTTCTTTTGGTAAAATATTAAATGATGAAAATTAAGTTACAAAAAGGAAAAAAGTTATAATTTCAAAAAATTTCCAAATAAAGATATTTTTATAACTTTTTCAGTTTAATGTCTTTATATATGAGATTATTAAATTTAAATTATAGTTCAATTATAATTAATATTTTAGAATTTATTAATTGTTATAATATACTACCAAAATAACATCTTTTGTAGAAATTAATTTATTTTTAAAATAGACAGTTGTGGGTATATGATTCATGTGAATATTAATCGGCCCAAAGGAAGATTAATATTTGACAGAGTTATATTCACATTTATGGTAATAAATATGAGATAATTATCAAGATTTCATGTGAATAATAAATTAGTCCAAAGATAAATTTATTATTTAACAGGATTTATTATTCATATTTGATTACTACACTAAGAGTATTACTTACTAATTGATATTTCTGTCCAAAGACAAAATATTAATGTTGTGCTAGGTATCTTTTGATGAGATTTATCTTTGTTTGAATTATTAAACTTATTATGTACTTGTTATTTTGTTCAATTTTCAGTTAATCAATATGCTTCTATGATTTCTGCCAACATCAATTCAGTTCTAATGCTTAAAGATAATTTTAAGGATTGGAAAGAGAGTGTGATGATCGTCCTCAGCTAGTATGAATCTTGACATTGCGTTAAGGACTCGAACAACTTGCTTTTCTTACAGACAAAAGTTCCATTGAGGAAAAACGTACATTGAAAGGTGGGAAGGTTCAAATCGTATGAGTATTATGATCATGAAGCGTTGGATTCTAGAGACCTTCAAGGGTGATGTGTTTGAGAAGGTTACTACAACCACTGAGTTTCTTAATGAAATTGAAATGCGTTTATGTATAAAAACTATAAGGCTGAAATAAGTACGCTTTTAGTCAACTTGATTTCAATGAATTTAAAGGCAAAATAAGCATGAGAAAGTACATCTTAGAGATATCAAAAATTGTTTCAAAACTAAAAGCACTAAAGTTAGAGCTATCTGAGGATTTACTCATGCATTTAGTATTAATTTCTCGTCTGGGTCAATTTAGTCATTTCAATGTCAGTCACAATTGCCAAAGGGACAAATAGACTCTTAATGATCTCATTTTTTATTGTGTCCAAGAAGAAGAAAGGTTGAAGTAAGAACAGGCTAAAGTGCTCACTTGGCTAGTACCTATCAAGACAAAAATAAGAAAAGAAAGAGGGCTAAGGAAGCTGGTAATGGTTTTCACAGGCAACAACAAAAGAAAGAAAATCAAGCTTCTTGCTATTTCTTTTCTAGTAAACCTAGACATATTAAGAAGGAATGAATTAAATATCATGCTTGGCATGAAAAGAAAGGTTCATTTATTAATTTTGTTTGTTCTGAGGTTAATTTAGCTTCAATGCCAAAACACACTTGGTGGCTAGATTCGGGTGCTACTATTCTCATAAGTGTGTCAATGCAGGGTTGCCTGAATTGCCGAATGCGCAAATGATACTGAAAGATTCATCTATGTGGGTGATGGCAAATCATTTGTATTTGAAGCAATATGGACTTTTAGATTATTATTGAAGACAAGATATTATTTAGATTTTAAATAGACATATGTAGTAGCTGTCTTTTAGACGAGATTTTGTTTTTATTTCTATGTTGGACAAATTTGGCTACTCTTATTCATTTAGAAATAATAAGTTTAGTCTTTTCTAAATTCAAATATTGTGGGTACGGGTTCTTTGTTTTTTATGATAATCTATA
>JAURVB010009458.1:0-45329 GCA_033002965.1 Piper betle | reverse complement strand
ATATATATATATAAACGCATCCGCGGATAGGATCGATGATGTTTCCAAATCTCCGATCCCGGGATGCACGGTACGTATAGGTTGGATGAGCTCTGGGGAAGCCTGCCGCCTTTACCTGTAGGAGCATCGCCCAGGGGGTTATCACGTTCTTCCTTATGTCAGAGTACCGTTCTTCCTTATGTCAGAGTACCGTTCTTCCTCTGCATTCTTCACAATTAGATGTCCCTGAGCAATTCAACTAGAACAAAAAATAAAGTTTTGAAGAATGTTCAAGAGTACACCAATCATAGTTGTGTAGAACAAATGAGCCAATGAACAAAAACCACCCCTGTCAGAAAGCCACTTTTGAAGGCCAAAGGAAATGAAGCTCCCCTCGATTACGGTTATGGAGAATCAAAAACCACCCATGCCACAAAACAAGTTTTGAAGAGTTGTCCCAAGCTGAAGCATCACAATTATGGATACTCAAAATGTGTCATTGAGCACCGCTGTTTTTGTAATGGTGAGTTATATATAATATCAAAGTAAGTAATAAAGCTAGAGACGCTAGAACAGACACACCTCAGAAGCAGTTGCAGAGCTGGGTAGGTGCACCCTGCTCATCGCCATCAGTAAACGAGTTTCCACAATTCCTTCTTCTCTTCTCACAACACTTAACTGTTTTGAGCTACTCGGAAGCTCTGGGAACGCTTCCGGAGGTCAACTTCTGTCAGTCTCGTTAGACGAAGGGCTGCTCCGATCGATCTCCTCTTCACCAACATCACGTCGACTCCATAGTCGGCACTGAACAAAAGTGTTCTTCAATCCAAACATATAATCGGAAAAACCCAGATGACCATTTGGACATATTATGCATCTAAAGAAGATAGCTCTTTTTTTTGCAGAGTTTGCCGAAGAACCTTGGGTAGTAATGCGGTGGGGTGCGACCTCGGTAGAAAACTAGAGTCTTCCTAGCGTCGATCACATCGGGGCCGAATTTAACCAAACCTTCTTTCCCTGTAACCTTCCGAAAACCTGCTACGGTTGCTCTCCTTGTTTGTGTCCCGTGTGGGCACTTCTTGCCCCGCGGTGAAAAGAAGAACCACTCGTCATCCGTTGATTTCAGCTAAGATTTGTCTGCTTTCATCACATATACACAAGCGAGAGAGCTACGCCATACCAACTCTCACTTGAGACAATAGAACTTGAGCTCATTACTACAAACAATAAGAACACCATGATGGGCATCGACATATTTTAGTTGCTTTTCATGGATGATGAATGGAAGTGGTACGTACCCAGGGCTCGAACTTGCAGATGTCAACTTCGGCAATCACACGCACAACTTGATGGTCACTTTCGGATTTCTTCTTGAGGTAGTGCGAGATGAGCTCTTCGCAAGTGGGACGGGATCAGAAACCAGGGCAGGACAACAAATCCATGTTGTCAATCGTGCAAGAGAGGTGTCAAAGAAATGTTGCGCAATTGTAACCACATGCATTAACTCTCTGATTACTTACCCTAATGGAAGCCCAAATGATGGAGCGAGTTTGTTGACTTGATCAGTCTCTCACTCAAGAATGAAACTACTTAGGAAAAAAAAGTGGGTGCACAGTGCATATATACATTATATTATATTATATAATATAATAGCGTATAAGAGGCAACATACTTGCTATATGCTTAAATGTAGTGTCTAATATGTATTGATGAAATTAAACATATGTGATAAAATATAAATAAGATAAAAATTTATCTTAGAGCGGAATGGATCGATGAAAAAGAATCACCACACTCACAACTCAAGACTTGATCATTAAGAAATTGTGTGATTTTCATGACCTATCATCTATTTTTTGGAAAAACGGTAATTTCTTTTTTTACATTAAGGAGAAGATATAATATTTATAGGTTTTTCTATCATTATCTAAAACTAATTGATAGAATAAATATCAGAAGATAATATTTAA
This sequence comes from Piper betle, assembly GCA_033002965.1. Lineage (NCBI taxonomy): Eukaryota > Viridiplantae > Streptophyta > Magnoliopsida > Piperales > Piperaceae > Piper > Piper betle. The sequence continues at coordinate 43,380 of JAURVB010009458.1, read as the reverse complement.
TTAACTTAAGACTAAGTCGAGTTCACCTCTTATGGGTGTCTCCACCAAACAATACGCCAATATCTTTCACTCACACATAATAGGGTAAAGGTGCATTACAAACTCATGGCCGCCACTAAATCAAACCTCTCACTCGAACATGAAAATGCGGAATGGTGTTCTAAAATAGTTTTTCATATGAGATGTAGTCATGCAACCTGCGAGTATAACTGAATATAAAAACTCAAATTATCCACTTGTTAGGAATACATAATGACTTATATGTAATCCTTGTACCTCAGACTATTAGTGAAGATTATATATCCTTCAAATTATTTTACTTCACTACTTGAATCTACATTATTTAGTCATAAAGACTTTTTAATAATCTAAATTTAGATCAATTTATAATGGTATTCCTTTCACACTCATTGATATAACATTACTTTTGATATATAAAATGATGATTTTCCTACACACGTCCCTTATCACCGAATTATCATAGCTGTAAGTAGCAAACTAAATAAAGATTTATCGTTTTGTTATCTCAAATATAATTGAAAGTAACTAAGGGTACTGAGAAACAGTTCTGCATTGAGGATGCCACTCAGTAGAGAAGCAAGGATCATTCTCCCACTATCCTCTTGGTCATAATAACACATGTGGTATAAATCATATGTTATGGAAGATAGAAATTCGCATAGAAAATAACTCATATAGAGTGTATGTCATTTATCAACACTATACAGATTTAAGTCCAATTACCACTTAGATAATTGACCTAAGACACAGTTTGTCCCATGTCTAGTTATATGGGATTATGGCTTTGGGAAACTACATCAATTATTTTCGAAAATGATCTTATCTCAATCCTTTATTGAGGCGACATACTTGACTTGAAGTACTGATTTATCATCTCTCAATGCTACTCAAGCACTAGAGGCAAATGCTCAATGAGAAAGTCATTTATCCCATTTGACATACTATTCCTTGTGTTAGTGAGCATGGATTATGCAAAATCATTACAAATTTTGAGGAACATATCATCAATTATATATGTTAACTTCAACATCTCAAATACTATCACAAAATATCATTTTTTAAAAGTTATATATCTCAACAAATGAGACATTTTAATTGATAGCATAAAATTTCATCAAAATAATGCTCTCAAAAGCAATATTATTTAAGATATCATTTATTTAGCACATGAGATTAAAATTTATTGTTTCACAGTAGTAATAAGATTGTCTCCTCTCAAAATGAAATAATCCCTTAATAGTGAATAAAACTATTATAACCAAATTATTTCATACTACACTACCTTGTATAACACTAATGTCTACATAAAATGCAAAACACTAAGTTAGGCATTTATCATGAATAACATAACTTAACATATAAGTTATATTTACATCCATGAAATGATTTACATTATCAGGATTTGTGCCTAATTAGCTTTAAATGAGCAATTCATTTGCAAATGAACATATATAAAATTTTATACATATAAGGCTATGAAGGATCAAAATGCCTATATATTATTGACATCTTTTCCTTATCCTCAATAAACAATAAAAAAATTACTTCATTTATGCATGTTATTAAATGACAAAAAGAATATGCATAAATATTCAATTTTTGAGATACTCAAAATTAATGATTAATATTATTGCATTAAGTTGCCTTAATTTCAAAATTAAATATTGGTGCATTAAAATATACAAAATAGATTTTAACACAAAGTAGAGATCATTTTGTACACGTGTCAATTTTAACACAAAGTATAAACAAGTAGTGCTTATGTTGATTTTAACACAAAGTGCAAATCAATTAGTGCAGGCATGTATTTAATTTTAAAATAAAGAATTATTTAACTTTTTAAAAGATAAGCACCAATTTTCAAATTAAGCCAACATTATAGAATGTCAATTATGATATTATACATCATAACATAAAATCATAATTGATCTTTTAAAAATTGTTCAAAAATTCATGATTTTGGATAACAGTAAATATAGACCATTTATCAGAGCACATCAAATGCTCATAATGATCTTTAATAATTATTGCAACTAATGAAAAATTTTTGTCATTCCATCTTATAACTATAGAAAAGGTTATTTAACATTTATTTGATTTAATTAGTAAGAATACACATATTGTTGCTAATTTGAGGCGAATTGATGGTCATTAAGACAACTAGTAAAAGATATCTTATCTATACAAATATCTAAAGATAAATGCATTCATCACTTGACTTTAAAAAACAATTAATCAACCATCTATTTATATCAACACGAAGTTTTAAGACTTCATTTTATATTCATGAATTCCATTTAAGTTTCCAACATCTTCCAACAATTAAAAATAAGATTTCACCACTTCAGAAAATATAAAATCACATCAATAAATAATGTTATCTAATATTTATACATGTACTCACTAAGAGTTGTATGCGGTATCATTTTGTGTTGCTCCTACTCGGATTAAATTCCGATTATCAACCACATCTTTGTAAACGTTGATATTATAAAGCATCACAAATCTCAAAATCTTTCATAATAAATAAAAATTTTATAAATCAATTTATGGAACATGACATCTCCATATTAATCTCATTCTTATGCATATGTTCACATATAAATATTGTAAAAAAATAAAAGAGTTCTAATATCGACAAAGGATAAATATTATTGCTCAACCTCTTAAAAAAATAAGTCGAGATGTGAACATAGATTTATGACTTTCATAGTCATCATCTAATTAAAACAAAAATATAAAGCCTTTGTTTAGAGAAATAATAACTAGGTCTTACACAATCCATGACACAGAAAGTATTTGGTATTTATTATCATTTTCAATCTTAGGGCCCAAAAATTAATAAAAGTAACAAAAATTAGTACAAAACCCAGCTTCGGATTAGGGTTTTACCCACTTGTAGTTTGTCCAGTTCAGACTAGTCTCGGAGTCATTTCGAGTGAGCATAAGCCAGACCAATTTTCAGACCATGAGTATAAGACCTAGATTGCCATATGAACATGTTATGGTGGCTGAGTATGCCCGACATATAGATGATAGATTTAGTTAGGCTAGAGCAGATGACGAGTAATGATTTTTTATAGGTTAACCAGTTTAGGTTAACCGTTTGGAATTTTAGGGTATTTCATTTGCATGCATCATAAGGATTTCGGATCATCAGATTGTACCCTTGTGGGACCATCCTGATTGAGTCGTAGATTTTTACCAGATTGAATTCAAGGTTTCGAGGCCTGTTTAGCCTTCTTGCCTCGATTCCCGCCTATATAGTTAATTTTTAGACTCGAGTCAGTTTTAACTTTGAACAATCTCGATCTGTGCTTTCCGTCCATATGTATAGTGCATATACCCATATATGGGCCCATACCCACGGCCGCCCATCCGGCCTGTTTCCCTGTGTTCGCATCCACCTGCTCGTGTTTGCGTCAGTTTGGCTGTGCCCAAGTCTGCCAATCCAAGCCCATGTCTGTGTCCATCAGTCCAATCCAAACCAGTCCAGATAGCCCAGCCCAACAGTTTATATGACCCAGATTGAGTTGACTCGACCCAAATCGGTTTGGTTCAGCTAGTTCACCTAGTTCAATAATTTTCAAATTGTTTTCATCTCTTCTTCCACTGTTTTCGGTAATTCGAGAATCCTTATATTAGTTTAGATGCATATTCACATAATTTAGCATGTTTGGTTGTTATAATTATTTTATTTATTTATTTATTTATTTATTATTATTATTATTCATTTCTTATTATTTGTGTATTTATTGATTATAATGAATGTTTATATGATTATTTATTATTTATAATGATATATTTACTCATTAATATTATTTTTATTTATGTTTACTAAATTGTATTTATTTAGTTAAAAATTTATCTATTTGTTTGTTCGCGTATATGTTATTATTTATTAGTATTTAATTATGTATTCTTATATTGTATAAGTATGATATTATTAATATTCATGATTACTGGGTATTAACTATTTATTTTTTATTTATTGAATTATTGTTATTATTATTACATATATATATATATATATGTGTGTGTGTGTGTGTGTTTGCTAACACGCGTATATGTTGATATTTACTTGTGTTTAGCCGTATATTTATAAAGTATAATTATATTATTATTTTATGATTTCAATATTATTTATTTTCATGTATTTATTATTTATCTAATTATCTATGAATGCATTTTTATTTATTTATTTATTTATTATTTATTATTGTCATTCTCAATTTATGTGCAACATGTTTAGTTGTAAGTTTATTTAGCACTGTCTTATTTATTAGGATGTATTAATGATGTGATCACACCTCACAAGTATGTATCATATAGAGATGTTAGCACTTTTTTAGCAATGGGTTTCGATGTAGGTTACGGAGTTCGAGCTTGCCGTAGATGTGTCGATGCACTTGGAGCTTAGGCCACATGTCCATAGGACTCTCCCTTTGCTTGATCTCACTTGACTCCTTGCTTGTCGAGTTTGACCTCTAATGTCCGGCCATTTAGCCATGTTTTCTACACATGTTTAATAAAATTTCAATGTTGAGACCCCTTGATGGTTTTCGAAAGATAAGATCCAAAAACTAAGTATTAAATCATCTCCCAAGACTATATGTATAAATATGAGCTTTTACGACTAAACGTGTGTACGAGATGTATGGACCATACTATAACTCTTTCAAACCTTGAGGTAGTTAGGAGTATGAGGGTACTATGTAACACAACACATTTTCCAAATTTGTGGCACTAACTTAACTTGTACCTTTTACCACGTGAGTACCGTAACAGATATAATATGGAGGATGTGAGGGTGTAAGTGTTGTATGTATGAATATGAATATTAGTTGTGCAAGCGCTCCAACACTTATTTAAATATATTTGTTTGCCACCCAGTGCAAGGTAATTATGAAGTTTTCTAAGTTTCCATGGGTAATGGAATACTCATTTGCTAGTTTGTAATAGTTATTTTTTGTACCAGTAACACTCGTTACTGACGTTTTTCATATTGTATATATAGATCTTGCAATCCTAAGTTGACTTTGGTAGGAAGATAAATAAATGTTACACACACTTGAGCTCAGACAATTATTTTCTTTCTTACTTTTATTTATATTAGATGTGTGTTGACGCATATTTAACAATGTCCTTCATTCTCATGAAGCTAAGCGGGTTGTTTCGATTTATTTTATCGATCGAGTCTTACCGACCAATAACTTTAGACATGACTCGCCTCAATAGTAACATTTCTGATTCGGTTCTTATGTTAACTGAAAATGGGGGGTTATGGTTGGTATCAGAGTCATGTCTTGGTCAATTAAGATGAAAGACTTTTATTTTGAGCCAAGTGTGTGAGCTGTCCTTAGCCAAGCCGACAAGTATTTCCTTTGGTCTTTTCTTAGGATTTCAGATTGTGTGCTCAGTCAGACCTAAGCAGTGCATGTTTCAGTGTTAACATGTTATAAAAATTATGAGAAGTTATAAGATCATGGTTTAGTAGACACCAGCAAGGATCTCACTGGAATGTCATGATAAGCTTAGAGACGCGCCTTTCCTTTTACCGTGATAGAGATTTGGACAACGTAAGAGTGTCCACATACTCAGTTAGCTGAGGTTGAGTTGGATGGTGACCGAGAGTACCTAAAACTTTAGCAACCACATTGTTGCACTTGCCCGTCTTTCGCATGTTACCACATCAGTCCTTCTTTGGGACATGGTGCACATTGTGAAACAGATTTATAAGAGATGACACCAGTGGGGAGCTTAGAGACACTCACATAGTTACATGACGCATGAGCATGGAGCATCGAGTGTCGTAAACACTTCCATTAGGCATGGTCTGAGGTCTACCTTGGGGAACTTGGACCTTCACACAGATCCTTGTGGATACAGGATGTGACTTTGCCAGCAGAACCACTTAACCACTTGGAACAGTTGGAACACAGATAAGAGTTGGGGCAGATGACTTAGATGGACCACTTTTAGGACCTAACAGTGGATGAAGATGAGTAGAGAGGTAGATCTATAGTCCTATGGATACTTCACCGCCTCCCCCACTTCCACTAGTGTATGTCTGTTCCAACAATATTGTTTTTAATAGACAAAGGTAGGAAAGTACCAAGAATGAGCAAAATTACATTTGACCATGGATGTAGAAAATTGACCAGATTTCTCTCGATTTGCCGAGGCCAGATCAGTGATTTCTATTGAGAACCAATCAACACTTATGGGAATAGTTACTCCAGATTATAGGAGACCAGTGTGGGGTCAACATTATTTTTCCATCGTACACATCACCACTATGATCCAGACCCCTTCGGATCAGACATGCATGGATGGATGACCTGAGCCGAGTTGATAGCAGCTACCTCTGGGCAGATAGACACATGGAGATAAACATCTCAGAGATAGTAATAGGCTCATGATGTACATGATTAAGATTAGGCTTCAGCACCTGGATAGTACAACCGCTGTCCGAGTAGCACAACCACTGTCCGAGTTGCACAACCACCATCCGAGTAGCACAACCATCATTTGTGATGCACTACCACCATCTGAGCTGCCCAACCACCAACCATGATGCACTACTATCGACCGAATAGCACTACCGCCATCCATATTGCCCAACCACTGACTGTGATGCACTACCACCGTCTGTGATGCACTACCACCGTCCGAGTGAATAGTTATAGTGAAAGCAAAGGCCAAGTAGTTGCCTCACCCTACAAGAGGACAACTTCTTGAGGATGTTCATAGCTTTGCAAAGAGACCACATGTCACAACATTGAGAACATAGTTGGGTCAGAGATTGAAGACAAGATATAGCCTACGATAACATCATCGGGGTAGACGCACTAGAATTATTTGGATGTGATGGCACATGATTGACTTCACCAACCATCTTACATACCATTGCCTTGACCGACATCCTTAAGTCAGATGTGTATTGCAAGATAGTGTTAGTGATAGTCTTATAGGGATCATCAGATAGTGTTAGTGAGTCTTTTAAGGATGTATATGGACAGAGTCCGAGAACAAAGCAATGTGACCTCCATATGAGATGAACACAATGGTCAAATTGTTTAATCAGCATGGCAGTAGATCTATGAGTTATAGCCAATGTATACTGATCATGTAGATGGTCAAACATGCAATGTGACCTTAGCAGCAAGAGGAGTTTGACTCGTATTAGAGCCTTTGGCTTAGATGGTAGGTTCGTGAGGTGAGTGTCCTTAAGGGAGAGAGAGTTTTCTTTGTGCTTCACTAGCACGATTAGGTTCTTACTTTGAAACATGATATTTAGCCTTTACCCCAAGTATAGGAGGTACCTTTGTGGTACTATTTAGGACTTATAGTGTAGGTAGCCGATGACAAACCAGTCTGAAGGAGACAACTTCACCCAAGCTTGGGAGTGACGCAAATAGGGACTTAAGTTAGACCGGATCATATTGACTAGATAGAGGGACACCAGTATATGCTCGTCGTGACTTATGGCTTTGCTTAATAGTCTACCACAGTGGTAGTAGTCATATGAGTAAATATTAGTGCTACAAATCGGGTACAGAATGACAGGTCACACACCATTGAAGAGCGGATGAGATACGTGTCAAGCCTCTCTATGAGTTCCCATAAACTCAAGGAGAAATAGTGATTCTTTGGGTCATTTGAACCACATCTATTTAGAAGTGTGTGACTAGTACTATATCAAAAAAACACATATCTATTATTAGTTGATTGAACTAAAACCACTTAGGAGCCATCTTTTGGACTCGTCATTGATTAATTGTTCCATAGATTGGCCAGCCAAGGCAGGAGTCTAATCGGACATGTCCATGGACCTACCTATATGTTTGAGCCACCCAATATCCTATAGAGAGTTTCATTACCCCATTGTGACTCAGGCGAAGATCCTCACATCACCACCGATAGAATGATATACATACCTAGTAGAATTTTCTCAGCTTAGTGTACTCTCCTAACACACTTAATGTCAAACCACGTGAGGATGGGAAACCTAGTTAGAGTCCTAGAGGAGTGAGACTAGTTTTACACTAGAGATCCAGTCTCTTTCCATGTGACTAGAGATGTCAGACAGAGTCAAGCCTTCACCAGAGTATTTTTACACTTACCCTTTCTAATATATCAGTCCTACTATCTATTTTGCAGATGGTTGAGATGAGCATAGATTGACTAGTGCATGTGCCACAGACTAGTTGCAAACTCCACAGTTCCATGCAAAGTATGGTTTTATACTCCTTGAGACACATTGTACATGTATATGTGTTCTCACCGTCATTCTATCACAAAGAGCCCTTTAGCAATAGTTAGTAGTTATATAGATAGTTACGTGAGTCATAGCATGCAGTAGAATCATAGTAGCAATCGTTGTTCCATTATAGAACAGAGTGAGATATTTAACTCGGGATTGAGTTAACTAGGACCTTGTGAGTGGTATGGTCCCTCTTTTAGGGACACCTGAATGTTTGACCTAGACTAGAGACATTGAGTCATACAGCTCATTAGCATATACCTTTATTTGGTACTAGAATCCACCATATGTTAGTAGGGCTCGTAGGACACCCTAGTATAGGTCACCTTAGACATGGGTAGCACTCTACCCTCATCAGCTCATTAGACATAGGTAGATGTTAGGCCGCATACCTCGCACCGAAATAGTTTTTCCTAATATAGCTCACACTAGTTCCCTACAGTACTTTATAGAGTACCTGCTTAACCACCTAGTTGACCCTGAGGGGTGAACCTAGGTTTTTCTCTGTGAAGATCATTGTATTTCAATCCCCTTAGTTTGCAGTGAACCTAGGAGCTAATCAAGCGAGAAGATTTGAACATGTATGGTCAGTCCAGACATATGATTCCAGCATGTATGGCATATTTCACCAAATGATTCGATCACGTGTAGTTCATCCAACCATATTAGTAAGGAGTTAGTGAGCTTCGTCAATGCTCAGAGTTTTAGCTTCATGTTGGTTCATTTACAGCAAGCTTTCGAGGGAGAGATACCAGTTTGCCAGTGAAATGACACCTTCACTTGAGTCCTCTAATCGCAGTTGATGCAAGAAATTTTGAGGACAAAATTTTTATAATGACGAGAGGTTGTAAAATGAATAAATTAACCCATAAATATGGTCACTTTAAATGCTCAAATTAAATGAATAAATTAACCAATAAATATGGTCATTTTAATGTCTTACCCTTAAAAAATAGGGTATAGATGTCAAATTATTTAATTTAATGGAAGCTTGATTCTATTTTAAACTCATAAAAAAATTAAATTAGAAAAAATAATTCAAGCAATTTAAAATACAACAAAGTGCATGTTTATTAAAGGTTCTATAATACCTTTGTTAGTTAATTATTTCATGATGATCATGACTATATAGTGTAACTGAAATATATACTTACATATCACTGCTCAAACTTTATGATCATTATAAAAAATAATCTATGTAAGTATTCACAATTTTATTTGTATCAGAACTAATGCGTTTGAAAAATAATCATTAATATGCTTGGAAAAATATTGAGGACAAGTGAAACGTGTAACAAAAAAACACCTATTCAGGTAAAAAAATTTTCTAACACAAAGAATTTGCAACAATTAACCATTAAAATATTAGTAATTAACTATCTGACATAGAATCGAACATTGAGTTATGCTCGCAACCACCATCTACTTACCCACATGTTGAATAATTATATCTTAATCAAATTTGATCTACTAAGTTCTAGGTGAGAGTAATAAATAGTCTTCCAACCGAGAACTCCCACTCATTTATGTTTCACTTTTAACATAAATTAAAGAGTCATTTTGTGCAACCTATGAAGAATTATTAGTAATTTTCTTCAAACTCTCTACTAGAACCGAATTATTAGTAATTTACTATTATTAACATCAAACAACATTCCTCATATACATCAATTAATGTACAATAAATATATTTCTAAATTATGAACACAATTTATATTGACTATTTGTATACACAAAGTGTACAAAAGAAAATATTTATACAAAGTACATTATATATTAGTATAAACAAAGTATACAAAAATTGTGCATAAAGTACATTTTAATATATTTTATATAACAAAGTACATAAAATTATTTACACACCGTACCACTGAATGTAAGTGCCATCTATAACAAGCTATTTAAAACTTGTTATCGATTCCGTTTCAAGTTCATTAATATTCAATTCTTGTCACAAAATAAAATTTGGATACTTAAATTGATGATACTTGCAACTTTGCATCATCTATTTTGACTATATATTTAGTCTCCCACTTTCTTAAATATAAATTTAATTCAAAATTGTAACTAATACAAGGTTGAATTAAAATATTGATAGACACTTTGTAAAAACAAAAGTTGATAAAGGCCTAACATTTAATTTAAGTCACATTAAATATTGGAGAGATTGCTACAAAAGTGGTCTTAATCATGGACAATTTCCATGTGATTGTCACCGAGACAATCTCTCAATAGAATGGAAAGTGAGATATAAAATTCAAAATAATAGACATGAAAAATTTAGTGGGATAAAAAAATCCATCTTCTACTACAAACGCGATCAAGTTGCCAACATAATCGATCAACTAAAAAATTCCAACTATCTCTCATACCTAATATTTAAAATTAGTTTAATATTTGTCACAAAAACAATAGTAAACCATTTAGACCTTGTAAAAATTGGTCTAAAATTGATCTTATTAAAAAAATTTAGTCAATTTTATATTGGATTAGTATATTCATGACATACATGCATGCATAGATTTAAGAAATAATTATTTGCATAAATTCTTTAAGAACATGTCTTAAAAGAAATTCACAGATCAAATTGGGAATTAAAATTGTAGAAGAAATATTCATTTTATAATAATAATGATGAAAATAATAATTAAATTATTATAAAAGAATTAATAAACATGATTTATGATCAACAAATAATCTAATCATGCTTTGACTTCGAAAAATAACGTAGAACATCTTGTTCTAGCGGCTCTGATACTAATGATGAAATTAAATATATATGATAAAATATAAATAAGATAAAAATTTATCTTGCAGTTGAATGAATTGATAGAAAAAAATTACCACGCTCATAAGTCAAGACTTGATAATTAAAAAAATTATCATGCTCATAAGCCAAGACTTGATAATTAAGAAAAAGTCTGATTTTTACGACTTATTATCTTTTTCCTTGGAAACACAGTAACATTTTATTCTTTTTTTGTTTACGTCGGAGAGAAGATCAAACTAACTGATAGGATAAATATCAGGAGATAATATTTATTTAACTTGAGGCTAAATCAAAATTAATCCCTTAATTGATTTAGTGAGTCAACCTCATATAGATGTCTCCGCCAAACAATACACAACGTATATGATGACAAAGAGCGGCCATGCAAAGGGCTGCACAAATCTGCACGTTGGGGTATGTACAAATGCCAGAACGTAGGGCAGATAAAAGCAAGAAGCTGAGACGTCGAGCAACCATCCACTAGTTCCAAACACCAGCATACATTGAGCCTGATCACACATATGTTAGTAGGTACGCAGCCAACAAGGAGAAGAAAGAAGGGGGCATGGATCTCTTCTCTGCTGAGTATTGCTTGTTGGGTGAAGTCGAATCAGTGACTCGGGTGCCAGAGCAATCAGCACTCGTCTCCCATATATTACATGACACCTAGCTTGTGAGTTCCTGTTGGGCCACCATTTTGCGATGTCAACGCCGAAGTGATGACAGAACTCATGCGGGCAGCAGTCTGCAGTGGCTCTTCCCTGTGCTCTTTGGCCAATATATTTGTTTGGAGTTTTGTATAGTTTTGTTGGTCTCCGCTACAACTCGGGGGAGTTTGGTTCTCATTTATTTTGTTTCGGCTGCCTCCGGTCTGTATGGTCAGTAATAATTAAGGAAGTCAAGTTTTCTATGATACATATATTTTACAATTTTTTATCAAAAGAAACCACCAACAAAATGAGAAAAAAAAACAATAAAAAATCCCTTATAGGTCATCTCTCAACCTTAATATAAACGGGGGCATAGATTTTTGTTGTTGTTTTGTTGGTCTTGCCTCTAACTCGGAGGAGTTTGGTTCTTATTTATTTTGTTGAACGTGCCCTACAGGTTTGTATAACTAGTACTAGAAGGTTTTTATATAAACGGCTCTAGTGGTCATGAAATATCATAAGTTGAGGGTTATCTTTTATGTTACAAAAAATATGCAACGACAATCATATAATAAAAATAAAGATATATAGAATCGTAAAAAAGGAACAAAAATTACATAAAAACGCACACTAGTGGGAAAAGGTGTCACCAAAAATCTCGGTTATAACTTTTCACATGGAATTGTCACCGAAATTCGGTGGTTAATTATATTAACGAATAGAAGTTACTAAATTTTGGTGGCCATAAAATATAACACCGTTTTGTCACTGTTTATTTTAGTGTTAATTTGTTAGTCATCATTTTGACAACGAAATCTCAATGACTAAAATGTATTGTCACCAAACTGTCACTGAAGCTTAGGTTACTTACGAAAATAATTTCGGACATTGTATAGGTTAACCTAGTGAACAGTCACCAAAATTTGCCATTAAAATTTTAGCATCAAACATGATTCTCACCGAACTGACAACAAAATTTGGTGTCTTACAGAATAAATTTGAGATGTATGAATTTATTACTAAATTTGGTGACTTATGAAATAAACATAATTGTACATATAATTTTACGATGTTACAAAAAATATATTCTTCATAGAATGAATCGAGGCTATAATCAAGAGATTGCACCCCCTCCAAATTACCATGAACAAATTTCAAAGAAAACCCCAAAACAATATTCCTTAAGTCAACTCTCACTCTTTTCAAAAGAAATAAAAAGGGAAGAAAAAAAAGAAAGAAGAAGAAGAAAGAAAAAAAGGAATCTACCACTCTTAAAACAAGAAAAACTTTGATCTCTCGTTACAATCTCCCATGCTCATTAAGTAATTGCCTCTTTCCCGTGTTCGTTGGCAAATTTCTTTGTTTAGAGTGCTATTGTAATTTCGTTAGTCTAGCCTCTATTTCGGGGAGTTTGGTTCTATTTATTTTTATTTCGCTTGCCCTAATATTTATATAGCCAGTACTAGCTAGTGGTTAAGGAAAATCAGAAATTAAGGGTCATTTATTGCTTTTGATCATTCTAAAAGGTTCTAAAGGGTAGAAACGTTTAATTGTCACCTTATTGACGTTTTTTATATTATTATTATTATCTATATGGAACGAATAATATTGGATCATTTTTCCGCTAAAAAGAAAGAGGGCCAGCTTGCCAACCATGTGTTTTATATTATTTACCTTACAGATGTGTAGGGTTTTTGCCCTGATTAGTGAATGTTTTTATCCTCCATGATGTATTAATGTTATTTAAAGTAGACTGTGTTCTCTGTGTGGCCAATATTAAAGATAAACTCTAATTCTTATGGATAACCTTCATAATTGAATAATTAGATAGACTATAATAATTTAATAAGAATGCTTTTTATCGGGAGTAGTTAATACATGTAAATTTAATTATATAATGAGACCATATGGCTGAAGTTTTTTGTTGCATGGATAAATTTGCCTTCATTGTACAACCATGCTCGTAATCCAAAAGTTGACATTAAATGTAGTTGACACAAGATTATTCTCTAATTTGATAAATTAAAGATAGACTCTATTTTAAAAATAGATTTTAATCAAACAAAGAGATAAACTATAATAATTTATTTATTTTTATTCTATTATATTTTAATTGGTTAAATGTCCTACTTTTGATCAAAGAGTAATTTTTAATGCTCCTTTTAGTAATAAGAGTAAATGAAATGAAGTTTACATTGAGTAATTTTATGCTTGTTAATAATTATCTTCGGTCACATAATGTTATTTGAATTTACACGAAAATATATTTTAGTTGCACTAGGTAAGATGTTGCATCATACACAACTTAAACTCTAGATAAATTTTAATTTTACATATAAATTTCGGTTAGATAATCAGATAGAGTATAATAATCTAATATCTTAGATATAGATTTTAATAGACTTTAAAAAATAAATTTTAATTAAATGAGAAGATAAACTATAATATTTTTATTTTTATTTTTTATTTTATTGTATTTTGATTGATTGAATTTCTATTTTAGCAATAAATAAGAGAATATATTCGACAGCACTTATGCGGGTCTGGCGGCCGGCCCAACCTGCTAAAAGTCCATCGGGAGAACACAACGTGGCTGACCCGGGCTACACCTGTTTAGTCAGACTCTGCTATGCACATAAACCTGACCAGGAGTGGCCTGGTTTGCGCCTTTTTGTGCTAGGTCGGGTGGGCGGGGCCTGCCCAGCCCAATCTTATGGAAACAATAAAGAAATAAAATAAAATAAAAATTAATTATCGTAACAAGTATTAAACAATCTTATCAAAGCCAACTTGTTACCGAAAAGGACTCAATATTATATTAACATATTCAAATTCCCTCGATTTATTACTTAGTAAAATACTACATCTTCGATCAAATTATGATAAATTATTATTATTTTTATTAGTATTATTATATTCTAATTGATTGGCTGAATAGTATATTGTTAATCATAGCTCTTGCCTTTTTATTAATCAGAGTTGATAATCTGGAAAAACTTTCATACATTTATATATATTCCCCTAATCCTTTTTTATTATTTTGAAAATATTAATTAATATAATAGTTTATAAAATTTTAAACCACGTCGCCTGGCCAATCGGGCTCCACTTTTCCGTGCCGAGCACTGACCTCGGCCCAACCCCGGTCCGGCCCCATCACTGGTAGGGCTAGGCTGGGCCAAGCCGGTTTCGGCCGCCGCCTCTAGCCGGCTCATCATATAGGGCTCAACCCCACCCAAGATTTGGGCGGGAATTAACAAACCATAAAAACGGCCGTCGTGAGCAGAGGACGGTCATACCAAAAAATACAAAAATGCGCGGGGGAACACTCCACCGACCTCCCATCTCATTTTGCTCAAGATTTGGAGCTTTCCTGATGGTTTTTTGATCCGTTGTGGGGGGTGGGGGTTGAAATTGCAGTGGGGGTTTTGGGCATGGGACCGTCTCATCGAATGAGGAGGATGAATCTGTGGTTCTGGAGCTTCTGAGGACGAAGATGAGGCGGCCGTTGAAGAATTCTAGTGGGATTGAGGAGGTCGACGATGTCTTCGCCATTGTTCCTTCTTTCGAATAGTGCTCAAGATCCTCTGTTTTCGATTATCTAATAAATCACTTAATGAAAGTAGATTTCCGTCCTATTTATTTCACAACCTTCATGATCTCTTCCCGAACCAAACATGAATCTCTCGATTCGTTGCTTATAGGGATGCAGTTGGTAAGGGAAAGTTTTGATCTATTATTTGATTGCTTTAGTTGAAATTTGCTTTGCTGTTGATTATAGATTGGTTGCATTCGTGGAAGGTTACGGTATGGTGATATTTAGTTCAAATTCTGCTCCCTCTTTGATTTTAGCCCCAATCTTTCTTGTTTCTTGATTTCTGGTAAAGGTCGTTGAAGTAGTTTATATTATTTGGGTGATTCAATGCTAAGCTTTTATCATCATTTTTTTTATGGTTTATGATAGCCCCGGGTTTGATTACGGTCCCGACTTTGGGAAGTCACCAATGATTCCTATCAGATGAAGTCACAATAAGAAAGGTAATTCAATAAGTTTACATGAATTTGAGCAAATCAAGGTTTATCTGTTTTTTGAGTTAAATGACATTGTTAAGAAGAGGGAATTTTAAGTGTGCACGTTGGATATTGGCCACTTCTGGCCGCGGGAAAGATGGTAAAAATAGGTCCGAGTAAAGAAGGCAATGGGAGGGTTTTCAGATTAAGGTCAAAACTTTACAGAAAACAGAACGTATTCCAGACCAGTTAATGCTAAAAGTATATGGGTAGAAAATCAGGCTAATGGTCCCATTTTTTTAAGTATTCGAACATCAATATTCACTAACGCACCTTTGAAAATCTTATGAAACTGCAAACCTTAATAATATCCTCTATAACCCCATAGAAATAACGTTTTCGGTCTAGGCATACCAAAGTCGTTCTTCAAAGTGGTGGCGTTGACGAAAACCTTTCTATCACTAAACCAACGCTAGCTCTTATTCAAATGCTCAGACTGACATATTTGCTGACCAGTTGCTCTGCTATTTTGCATATTTCTGTGGCTTGAAAGCTGACTGAACTGGTTTTGCTTTAACGCTTCTTTGATGATATACCTGTATGGCGAAATTAGCAATTAACTCGGAAGATATGTTCCCTGGTTTCAGGACTTAACAGATAGGGAAACTTTTTGATGAAGAGTGCGTCGAGTTGAGCACCACATTTTCAGCATTAATGCAGATTTCTTTTACATTGGAACAATTAAGTGGTGGTCAGCAAAATCATCACGATTTCCATGTCACATTTCTATGCGGCCACAAGCTTTTTTTCTCATCTGCTTATTCAGACAATAGGAGTACTGCTTTTTTGTTGACTTCCTGTTTAAAACTTCTCTTATTTCTCTTGTACAATTAGGCAACAAATCGACTATTCTCAAATCTTTACAAATTGTTTTGGATGTAGCAAGTTTTTCTACAAACGCTGATTGCTGGTTTCTAGTTTCTGGTCACTAACTTTAACCGGATCAGATTTTGAAGATGGTTTTTGCTTATTATTATTGAACAGTTGTGGACAACCGATGTGCTGGTAACAAATGGTTCTTTTCAAAGAATGCTGGGAGTTCTAGGCTCAAGGATACCAGAAAAGGTTGCTGGGTCCAAACTGGGAGTCTGGAATCCTTGAACGATGGTGTCATTAAGATTGGAAAGAGAACTTATACCTTTCACTTGGGTCCTCGTCCTACACCAAAATTAACAGAGTGGACAATTACTGAGTACATTAGTCAGTTCTTAGCAAAAACACAAGGTAATCCTCTGATACTGACAAGATGTTCCATCTTATGCACCTATATGGTATTAAGATAAGGTGTAAATTATGTATCTATTTTGTATATAGGGATCGATTGTCCTTTGCTGCTTGTACAGCCCCAAAAATCAATATGCCATGGACACTACATCTGATGGATAAACCAGGTCAAATTGTTCAAGAGCGTTAATGGCAATGACTGGTGTAAATATTGCACTGCCATCTGCTTTGCTGATTTTTTTGCTGCTGTAGTTGGTGTGGACTGTGCACCAGGGACGCCCTCCTCCAATGCTTGAGTAAACTTGAGTAAAAACAAACAAACTTGAGTAAAAACTATGATAGGTGAAAGGTAGGTTTTAGGCATCCACCAGGGTTTTAGGAGGTGGTTGGCGTACATCAATTGTCCATACTTCATAGTAATTGTGTGCACTGCAGAACACGACTTCTATTTTTTTGTTGAACATGACTTCTCATTTGAACGACACTTTAGAAAGTCACAAATTCACAACATGAATATGCAGAGTCTTCCTTTTTTAGGCAAGTACATGTCTATTCTTGCAGGTTGTCCAATGATAATGACCAAATTGGATAGTATAAAAAATACCCAGAAAAAAGGCTTGTGGATTTCCAAGCATTGCCGTTCTATTTTGTGCCTCTAAACAATGTTGGTTAGCCTTAGAATGTAACATCACTGTCTGGGTTCATCATCTAAGATCTGGAAGGTGTTCTCATTGTCCAGATCGATATAACTTCCCAAGCGGGTTTTCCCTCTGGTTTTGTATGTGAACAACACCGCAACGATCATTTTCACGGGACAGAATGTGTTGCGGTGTGGTCCTCCTCCAACTACCCAAAACGTGCTGGTAAGATGAGAATACTCTTATTTGAAAGGCTACTTTCTTTGCCAGTGGAGCGTCTGTTGCAGAGTTAGCTATGAGAGAGTGGGAAATAGTTGGCCTTGCTTTCACCCAGAGGCCCACGCGAAGGACTGGAGCCAAGGCACGCCTCCCTTCTATTTACAGCCCGGCCGAAATTTATGAACAAAAAGGTAGACTTGATGTATCTCTCTCACCCCTCGTGGAAGATCGGTGGAACTGTACACCAATAATTTAATCATGTAGGATTCAAATATTGAAAGAAGTAGAAGAGTAAAACCATATATATCGGGGTGCCTCATTATTTTTGTATGTTTGGAGTTTTATTTCCATGGAAAAGAATGGTGCAGCTGGGGTGTCTTTAAAGTTGAAAATCTTCGAGTTTCATAGCTGTAGTTGAAGGAAAGGGCCCACCTAAAGTCTATTAGATCGGCTTCTTCAAGGTCATTGTGTCGTCTTTGTCAAACTCCTGTGGTGCGAGATCACTTGGGAAAGAGAATTTGACGTAGATTGTGATCAGATGGGAGGAAAAATGGCATCGCCCATGGCCTAACTTTGCCAGCCAAATACCCATAACATTAGAGCTTGAAAATGGCCTCACTGTGTATGCCTGTCCCTTGTCAAGTGGCCGGTATCTTTGATGATTGATATCTGGAGAGTTGCTTTCAATTTTGCAATTGCACAACAAGGTGTTACGTCACAAAGAGAAGTCTCGGTTGTAGGCTAGGGAGAGACGGAAGTGTCCCATAAAAGTTGGGCTTAATTAGTGATTTTGTAGGATTGAAAGAGAGATCATAGAAAGTAGTAGGTTACTGATTCGAGTGATGGAGTAATTTGATGGTGTTGATTATATATGCAGGTATGTGCCATGTTCCACCACTTGAAAACCATTTCTTTCAAATACCCATCTTTCATAATGGCATGAAAATTTAAACTACAGCGTTGGGGATCTACACATCTAGGTGATCACCAAAAATAATTTATAAGTACATCTGCAGTGACAAGTTCATAATAATTAAAAGGTTGTTTCTGAATAACTTGAAAGGACACTTACCGCTAGGAAATTGCAGAATAAGATGGTTATTAAGGTATATAAACATCATTTATGAATGGGCAGTTTTTCGATTTGGATCACCCTGCACGCAAATCCCGCATGGTTGATATTCTATTTGGGTTTGTTAAACAAAGTTCAGACACAGGTTAGGGGCAAAGAAAAGTCACATAGCAGAAAAGAAATTGAGAAATGATTGAGGTTTAGTTCAATGTCACCCAGAACAGTACATCTATCATTTTTCATATATTAGCCAATCTGCTGTGGGAAGGCTCTGGGTGTCCATGGCTGTCAAGTAGGCCACGTGAGTAGAAAGAACCATGTAGCATTTGCATTGGGTGTCTCCAGCTCTGCCCTTCAAATATGTTTTATTTCCTCAAAGTAGCTGATATTGTCTTTGTCTCCATTCATTCTACTAACATCCACACACAGGTTGAACAATAAAATACTCAATGGGTAGCATCCAGGAGAGTCCATGACCAGATTCCTCCTCCGCTCATAAGGGTATACCCTTGATCAAGATGTAAGATCCAGTCAATAATGCATCAGATATATTGAAGATTGTGATTTTTTTTATTTGGGGCCTTCCTCAAGATGATATATGCAGGTACTTGCTTTAAGGGGGGGACCTTGATCGATTGATAACTTGGCTTAAAATAGCACGGAATCATTTCTCGTCAAGAGGGCTGCCTAATAAAATAATAGATACAGGTGGTGATCACCTTGTTGCTTATTTCCAAGTTCCAACACCAAACCTCCGTCCATTCAAGCCACCAAGCAAAGGTCCAAGTACTCCCTAACAACAAGAAGAGAGAGGGCATGCAAACAAAGAAAAAATAAAATAAAAGTTGTACCAGAGACATATTGAAGGAAAAGGGTTTGTGTGGAAGAACCTGGGCCACAGAGGCAACATGAGATTGGGTCATCTTATCCCGTGTGCTTATGGGAAATGGAAGAGATCTCTGTCATTTCTCAGCAATGGTCATCTTTGTTTAATCATCAAAAGGCCAAGCTTTCCAATCACCTCTACCTAATAGTGCTAAGGTCACCATGTGGAAAGAAAAATTGTAAACCTTTTGCTAAGCAATAATATTTGCAGATACCACCTTCCCCTGTTTTTGTCAGGACTCAGATATTGTACCAAACAATGTTCATGCAGGCTCCCAGTTCACTTGATGTTGGACTGGCGATGCATAGCATGCAGCGTTTTGGTTGTAAATGGGCATTTGGTACACTGGAAATTTGGCATGTTTGGCAAGTCACCACGGACCTGTGGGAGTACATGAGGGAGTGGGCAGGTTTGGTACAAGGGGCCGTCGGCAAGACTCATGCTTGATATGATATGGGTTTCAAAGTAAACACTTGTGCAAGTCATAAAACGGCAATTTTTAGTACTGGTGATGGATCCCCAATCCCAACCAGTTTTGTGCCAATGATATATGGGTAGGCACTGTTAAGTGGTCGACCCCTACCCCCCACTCCCTTGGCTTCCCTCCTTTAAATCTCAAAACGACACCCACCCAATAAATGCCCAAATGCCGGTGTGTCTTAGGCATCTGCCGACGCAGTCCCCTCCTCACCAACATCACACACCCTGCAATCTCTAATGCTCCCATCTAATTACACCATAGCTAATCTAACACCGCGAATGAATTCGGTTGACTAAACAGTAAGAAACACAAATATCCGGCTCTCCTTGAGGGACGGACTGTATGTTTTAAAGTTAGTGATGGAGTGTGGACCAATTTCCCTGAGCAAAGATGAGAGAGAGGGGCGATGAGGGGGCGACAGAGCTGGTCCAATGAATGGACGGATAGGGAGCGGATATGACAAGGTATGAGTCTTGGTTTGTTGTAGTTGGGGAGATTACTGATTAACCTCCAACAAAGGAGCAGGTGCTGCAGGAGGAGGAGGTGGAAGGTATAGTAGTCTGATAATGTTGGCGTTTTTTTATCGGATGTCTCCGAAGAGACGTCTAGTGTTAGTGTTGAGGAGAGAAGATCTTGGAAAGTGGCGTGGAGAGTATCTATGAGGTTGAGTTGTGTCCAATCCTTGGCATTATCTCTCGCAACCCTTCCTCCAATTATAACACCCCCCATCCCCACCTTCTCCCCACCTTCATCTTTTCTCGTCTCTCCAACGCTACTCTCTCTAGTCTGTATTAGTATGTATTGATCATCTCCTACGCTTTCCTTCCCCTTTTCCGCCTTGCATTTGTTCCTTAATTTCGATCACCATGACTGCTAGAAACGACCAGCCGGCGGGCCCCTGGTGGCGTCCGGCGGTGACTGACAACGCCGGCAAGCCTGACGTCTGTGCCTCCTCTTCTACGATGCACTACATGAAAGCATCCGTCTCATGTGGTGCTCAACAAGGCGCTGGAGGTGTTTTACTGGGTGCCCACTACACCATTCACTTCCCCAGCGCGCTCGAAGACGAAGACGACAACGACGGCGAAAACAACAACGACAACAGCAAAACCAACCGCAACGGTAATTGTGGTGATATGTCGTTGACAATGGCACCGCCGGCGTGGGAGGAGGCGATGTTCGAGAAGCCATTGACGCCGAGCGACGTGGGGAAGCTGAACAGGCTGGTGATACCGAAGCAGTATGCGGAGAGGTACTTCCCCATCGACCCGGCGTCGGAGGAGAAGGGGTTGCAGCTGAGCTTCGAGGACGAGGCCGGCAAGGTGTGGCGCTTCCGCTACTCCTACTGGAACAGCAGCCAGAGCTACGTCCTCACCAAGGGCTGGAGCCGCTACGTCAAGGACAAGCGCCTCGACGCCGGCGACGTCGTCTCCTTTCACCGCGGCGACCGCCTCTACATTCGCTGTCGCCGGACCTCCTCCGACGGCGCCTCGCCGCCGCCGGCCCCGTCGGGGTGGGGCCAGTTGGTTTATCCGGCCAGCGCTGGCCCACCCGCATATTATCCGAGTAAGCAAAGCCTTTTTTATTATTCTTCTTGTGCATTTGCATGGTACTGTTTGCTATTCTGTTTCGGACATAGATTCGGAATTTGATGCGGTGCTGTTCTGGACAGGGCCCGGAGATGGGACGGGTGCGGTGATGACTGGCTCGCCGGTGGCCGGGTCGAAGCGGGTGGTGCGGTTGTTCGGAGTGAACCTGGACTGTCCGGCAGGGGAGGTGGCACAACCGGCATGGACCGACGGCCTATGATGCCGCCTCGGATTCGGTCCCAGCGAGTCATTAGGGATTGAACAGTGAAGCGGTCAATTGAACAGTGAAGAGGTGATTAGAAGGTCTTATGATGATTTGGCCGAGCCCTATAACTGGACGTCGAGGGGAAACTTGGCCATGTTTGTGGGACCTTGTATCTGTGGGCCTTACTATATTATTATCACTATGGGAAAACAGAAGGGTAAATGTACAATATAGAACATCAAGCTAATCCCTTCATCCTCCTACCTCCTACAAAATTGACCACCACTCACTCTGTCTCTCTCACAATTGATCTCTAATGCTCCATTTCACGCTGTGGGGCTCACAAATATTTTGCAGTTTCATGACTAAATTCATAATCGATTAGGAAATTAGCGACTTTTGAATAACAAATTTAGCGTCTAAAACCTGTAGTTACTAATAAAGGCTCCATTTATTCAACATCAATTCCCGATTTACTTCGAAAATTGCATGCATTTTTGTAGATGCTAACACAAGGCTTATTGTGCATTCTTGGGAGAATACTATCAAAGTTAAGTAATGTAAATTAAAAATAAATTTGTTTTAATTTTTATTTCTCGTCAAATAAATTTTGGCAGCGCCAAACAAACATCATATTTTCTAATTTAAAAATTAGACATTAGCGTGTATAACTTTATGTCGCTGACCATCTGATAATCAAAAAGCCGGCAAGGTTTTATAACAAGTTTGAATTTTTGTAACACAAATTTGACATTCTTTCACTTCGGGTTTCACTAAAATTGCTCATCCAATGCCTTTAGCTTCAGGCAAGGATAGGTTTAGATATTGATCATCCAATGCCTTCAGCTTCAGGCAAGGATAGAGTCAGATCCGATTTATTTATATCCGATAAAAAAACAGGTTTGAATCATATTCAAATTCAGATTTTAATGTGCACAAAAATATTTGGATCGATTGTGGTTTTGAGGTGATTATAAATAATTTTTTTATAAAATTATAGTTTAAAAATTTTAAAATAATATTTATATTCTTTCTTTATTTTTATATTAAAATTTATATTATTTTATTCGGTCCAAGTTAGATAGGGATCGAATACGAGCATGGCCGATTTAGACCCAATATTGATACGGTAATTACATGATTCTGATTTTTTTTAATTTATATGGGATATAGAGACACACCGATACGTAACAATTGATTATATATCCATACCCTAGTTTGAATCACATGAGAACAAAAAACGGCAAAATGGCAATATGGGTGTGGGGCCCATGGGAGAGTGGGGCCAGGGGCAGGGGAGATCTGTGAGCATGTAGAGAGAATCGGGGGTGACGTCAGAAACCAAGAAAGCCAAGGAAACGAAAATGCCCCCAACTGATAGGAAATCCCTGATATCCCGCTCCCACTTTTCCTTGCCCTGAATTCCAAGGTACGGACTCTTTTGTCCCCACCCACAAACACACGCCCGTATGCATTAATCCATTATTGGTGACCATGTAGCCATATACGCATACATTACAGATACATCATAATTTTCATCCCATAATAATATCAATTACAATAATCTCATCTGAGAAATAGGCTACCATTTTATAATTACATGGTGGCATGGTCTATAATAATTATTCTTAATTTTTCATTTTTTAATATTTTGATTGGTTGAATTCCCTATCCTCCCCATGAGCATCACTTTTAACTTTTCTTTTGTTTACAAGAGTAAATGAGTAGATATACTAGTCAATATATTATTTCATGCCCAACTATATCAAAACTTCAATTTTATATATAGATTTTTATTGAATAAAGAAATATATTATAAAGTTATCACTATATAATTTGTTAATTTTATTTTTTTATATTTAATCAGCCGATGTACTTTATTTAATCACAACTCAATTTTTAATGATCCTTTTATTAATAAGTGTAATAAAATTGATAACTATTACACTGGTTTTAGAAATCAAACCGGACCATTCTATGCCATATCCCAGGTCCGGCCCACCACTATCAATGCTACAACTGTTGAGATTTGCTGCTTTACTAGCATGCAATCTTTCACAAAGGACTCGTATGGGGGGGCACCCTGTACCGAACTCAGGTATTTTATACCTAAATACGTAACTAAAATAGGGGACAGATTTAGTCTAAAGATGTACCCCTTCTTTGTGCTTCTAAGTGGATATAATTATTTAGAAAGGGGTATTCATCTGAGATGTATATCATTACTCTTAAGTAGATAGAATTATTTCGAAACAGGCTCCTTCCTTTTAAACCGATGAAATTATTTATAAAAGAATACTTTTATAAAATGTATTTCATTATATAATCATACCCTCCCGAGAAGAAGTATTTTTATGGGATGTACCTTTTGATAAAAAATTACTTTCGTAAGGTTATATTTAGAAGGATGTATCTTTTCTCATTTAAAAATTTCCTTATAAATTTTAATCTTTTTCCAAAAATTATCTTATGCATCCCTTTTTTCTGAATATCACGCTCTCATTTTAATGTTAATGACTTATTAGAAGAAAGAGAAACATAGTGATGAGTTGTTTAGATTTATTTATCTGATTTTTAAAATCCAAACAACCTCTTTTTTTAAAAAGAAGAAATTTCTCATTAAATTTGTTTCATATAGTTTCTATTTAAGATGATTTTTTAAATCAATTTAAGTAATGACTTTTCTTATTATCTTTGCAAACTATTTCTTCAATAATCTTTTTAAACAAAAACCTTCTTCAACTATTTTTAATTATTTGGCTCTTTCATGTTGAAAACTATAAAGAATTCTCACATATTACCCTTGTCATTAAACTACAATGAGTTAATATATATTGTAATTTTCATGATAATTAGGGATGGGTTTAGGTTGAATATGGATCGGATATTGTCATATACCAATCTGACCTTAGTTCAAAAATCTAAACTCGAATATGAGATTATAGACATTCTGTATTTGATCTGATTCACTAAATGATATAAATAAAATAAAATTTGAATCGGATACGAGTCTGATTACCCCAAATTTATATCTGATTTATATATTTTCAGATATATTATATATTTGAAAAGCCCGAATCCAAATCATTTTAATAACTCGTTCAGATTGGATATAAACAGGTTAGATTTGGATCGGATTCTCGGATATCGGATATCCAAACCATCCCTAAATCATATGAAGTGTTAAGCTAATAACTTTTTTTCCCAAAAAATGCTAAGGCGTGGATATCTAAATTCGTGAAAAGGTAAACTGACATTTTCAAACAATCACAAAATATAAAATTAAGGAATGATGCTACATACACTCAAGCAAAAATTAGCATGTACAGGGACTAAACACTAATGTATGGGCAACAAGGTAATCGCAATATGTGTCTAAAGCATTTACTATTTTAAGTTACAGTCAGACATGAAAAAAATGCAATATGCAATATGAATAAAATGAATTCATGCGACAACTTTAATTGATATAAATCTAGACAAATAAATGATGGGTTGGGACTTTATTTGTAAGATTTTTCGAATAGTTAGTTTAACATTCAATACATTTTGTGGTGAGATCTAGTATATTAATTAATTAAGATATATTTATGATTTTTAATTTGAATTAATCACTAATAAAGAAATGATTAGGCTCATTGTGTTACACTTGGCCGGGATGTTACATGATTTTTGGTACAAATCACTTGCATTTTTAAGTAAAAAATTTTAACTTTATACTCCCTATAAATTAAAAAGCCCTCAACTCAAGAATATCAATGAATTGTTTTCTAATTAGAGTAAATGGCCTTACAATGAGGTGGGTTCAAAATTTTCCATCTTCCATGTAAAATTGTGTTAATAGATAATTGACGTATTTTGTGGTGCACTATATATTAGTGTAGCATGTAATAAAAAATATAGGGATAATTAAAAATTTAGAAGTTAGATTACTGGGATAACTAAAAATTTAGAAGTTAGACAAAAAATTTACTGCAGAGGAAATTTTTAACAGAAAGGGGAAAAAATTAATGGGAGAATAAAATAGAAAAACTTTAAAACGATACACAACTAATAGTCAATTTATCATAATCTTTTATTAATTAAATAAGGTAGCCTAATTTTTATAGACAAACGTGGGAGTGTTCTTGAGGGAGCACAGGAATGTGGCAACATGGTTGTGGGTGCACCTAAGGATTTTGGGGTTGTGTACCGCATGTACTGGTCACTTGCATCACGCTGGCAGGCGTGAGGCTTGCCTCCGGGGCGACGTTGGGAATGTCCAAAGGCACGAGGCGGATGATGAGACCATTTGTTGTGGGCCCACCTGCAATCCATCTTCTTTCATGACGCCTTGGACAGCATGATGTTTTTACCTTCCCCAAATTTAAGCTTTTGGCAAGGTTTAAAAACAGATTGAGTTGTAAAGTTTTCCTCAAATTTGGCTTAAGTTTGACGTCAATTGTTGCTATGTGGGAGTGAAGAAGCTTGAAATGGGTGCTAAAATATCGTCTTTTTTGGAGAGGATTGGAGACTTGGGAATATGAGGGCATGTCTGGGCCTTTTCTTTTATTTCTAGACAGTCTCCAATCTAACACCCACAACATTCAACACCAACCTTACACAACCACTCCACCATAAATCTTATAAGTCTTTTGTACCACGGACCAAGATGTGTGTGTCCTTGGGCCTTGGTGGATGCACTTTATCTCTATTTTGTTATCGTTCATAACCTTACTTGGTTACCCTTAGTTTGAAGTTAGAACTAAGTTTGCTCAGTAAATTAACACCTTCTGCGCTCCGGCCGAATTATTTAGACGAGCCTGGGATTGAATTCATCACACATTTTAAAAACAATCATTATTTTTAATTTTTTATATATTAAAAAATATGTAAAGATGTTAACTGGTTAAACTAAATTTTATTTTGACTAAAATTATTAAATTAAGCTAGATGTGACTTGCCAGTGATAAGATTCTGCAACTGACATCGTTTGACTCCCATAGTCATCCCCTAGTCATGTAAGAACGATCATAATAGGGACAATAACAATCTTGCCTCGGAAACCATATCCCTATGTTGCCTGTAACAAGTATGCCCCCTGTCACAGGTGACTGTTCATGAATTCAAAGACAAGAAGCAACAAGTAGATGAAGATCAATGTCCTCGTAACTGTTGCCACCACAGTACGTAATACATACATATGCATAAATATATACGAACTGCTCAGTGCTGGTTGTTCAAATCAAGACCTTTCAGCGTTCTCCACGGGGAAATCAATGGTGTTTCCTATTTTGGTCCCAAGAGAAGAAATCCACAGTACTGAAGCTTGTACAGCTACTTCCTTTGTTGCAAAACATTGCACAGTAAAGAGAGCGGAAGGGCAGGACCTGATCAAATAAGGGTACGAGATGGCAGGTTTTACGTGTATATTCGACAAGCTCGAAACGGGTTGGGCCGTTCGAGTCTTTGCATGCTGCTCCGAGTGTAAGAAAAGGTACAGTACTACAGGATACCCTCTACATTAGCTGCAAAATAGCGATTGATTTGAAACAGGGATATCAAATTTCTGAGAGTTGGCTTTGAACCTGTGACATTTGTACCAAAACAAAGTTGTTATTTGCTAGCTCATCTTTCCTTGGCAACCACTTTCACGGATTTACCGGAATTGTGCTTCATTATAATCAGATAACACTGTACTTGAGTATTTGAGAAGTAACAAGTTGCGCACAAATAAGAAAGTCGAAAGCTTGTTCCCGTGTAAGCTGTGGAAGAAGACGTCCCTATCATTTAAGGACTTACTAGATTTAAAAGGACTAACTAGCCTGAAGTTTCTTTGTTATTAATAATTTAATAGTTGTTGCTTGTTCATAATTGTGAAGACAAATTAATGAAGTATTTATATAGAGAAAATTGGTGCCCGACAATTAAAATGATCATAATTTATTTGTAAAAAATGCTTTAACTCATATTACACAAAATATTCATCAATTTATACTTATTAAAAGTGGTAATTAATTGCACATCATGAAAGCTAGCTATATCATATTATATAAATTAATAAAGTTTGCAATATAGCAAGTGCATCAATTCGTATATCAAACAAATACATTACAAAATTATGCATTTATCATTTTTAGTAGTAAAACGTTTCTTTATATATATATATATACATATGTATATATATATATATATATATATCTCCTTTCGTGTTTTGTTGGCATCGACTTTTTATCCCTCTTTATTTTATCTTTTAATTGTACACATGTCACCATGATATTTTAAGATGAGTCTTCCTTTCTTATATTATAGTAATAAAATAACATATATTAAGGTGGATTGTAACTCATACAATACATTTTTTTGTGTAAAGTAAAACTTTATTTCAATAACCCCTCAAAGGACAAAGAAATATAAAAGGGAAGATGACTCTAAAAAGTCCTTACATAGTTATATCCACCAGTTTAAAAGGAAATCATAATGATTAATAATTTTTGTTTATAGTTTAGAACTTTTAAACCAAATCTGTATTTGAGAAATAATGAATATAGGTAACGAACAATGATATATTTTAAAATCATTAAATATTCTTTTATTTTACTTGTACCAAATGTAAAAGATGTAAGCAGTAAAAAAGAGTTTCACGATGAGACTTTCATTCTTATTTTAGCTAAACAAAAGGCAATAAGTCATCATATTTCTTCACCAAAAGAATTGACTTGATGGAGCACGTGACATTTTTAAATGACTATCTTACAAACTCATTTACTATAAGAATGGCTTAAAGAATAAATAGTCTTTAGTTTTCAGCCAGACCTTACAAAAGAGAGCATTTGTTAGTGAGATGGAGTTATTTCTTTGAAGATTGTATAAAGTTAAGCTTTTAATTTGACATGACTAACCAAGTAATGAACGTTTTTCAGTTTGTTCGATATTTAGACCAAATAAGTGTATGTCATGGCACTCTTAGAAAAAGAAGTCTCAAAAATTTTAATAACTCTTGAAAGAAAGTTTTTGTATGGAAGATAACCACCCTATGCTATCATCCGCATGAGATAAGAAAGGAATACTCTCATTTAAAAAGTTTAGAACTCCATTTGTATTTGTAGTATCAGAGGTGAGGTCTAGGAACTATAAATGATAGTTTGGGATATAATGTAGGAGGCTGTTCTCCTCAAGATTTGAGCTTTACAAAAGCAAATTTGAGCCTCTTCCTCCTTTACCAGCTCCTAAAACTAGGGCTATATCATTCAAATAAAAAACAAAAATAAGGCTAAATGGGAAGATGAAAAGTAGGACCCTATATGTGCGGGACCTAGCCAAAACTAGCTAAAAAAACTTGATAGAATTATGGGCTCTTATTGTTTGAAGTCATATTGGGCTTCGCGATCTCTGTACAGCCCAACCTTTTCCGTTTCGAGTAGATGGCGAACTTGTTCGGTGAGGGGCCAACTTGTGGTGTGAAGTTCAGTGGCCCATTTTTGGAATGAAAGCGCAAATTGTTCTAAACAAAAGAAAAACACTCCTAAAACATGGTTTCAGGTCTAACACATCTTGGATCTAATGATTTCTCGAATTTACATGTCGCAGATCTTCAATTTTGTTGCTTATGGGAAGAATGAGATATTGGGCTACATAATTTTAAAATTCGAAATTGATTTTGAAATTCCTCTGTTGACCTTCTCAATGTTCAACAAATTCAATATATTAAAATTAAATAAATCATATATTATCCATACAAAGACATTTATTTCAAATGCAGACTCAAAGTCAGCTTGGAGTTATTCATTCCAATATTAGTGTACTTTAAACTTGTCAACCATGGATTTCCCTCCTCAATGCGGGCACTGTTAAATAGGAAGATATTATCATAAAGCTTGTTATAAGTACAAGACGTTATCATGAAATTCACATTATGAATAGGGACTAGACGTCCCCCACATTGAGGAGGGCAAAAGATAATAAAGGAGGAGTGTACATTCCAAAAATCAATATTTTAGCTAACAATTACAATCAAGGGAAATTATTATTCTTGTTATAGGAATGACAAAGTCAGAACTTGAGAACTTATAAACCATATTTTTAGAGCCTTGATAGGATTCCATAATGCATTAATAGAAAAACGCTCATCTACAACCGGAGATTTGTGACCGACATTGGTAGTCACAAATTAGTAACTAGCTATTGCGCTGAAAACGGTTTAAATTTGTGACCGTCTTGCAACCACAAAAGTGGTTGCAAAATTATTGAAAGAGTTTAGTAACCATTTTGCGACCGTGTTAGTGATTACAATTTTTTGACCGTAATATTCGGTCGCAAATTGCAGATATAAAAAGTTAATTATCTTCTGTGACCAGTATTGTAGTCGCTACACGATCGATATTGTAAAAAAGAACTACAAGTGTATTATATTTCATTTTGCGACCAGAAAAGCAGTCGCAACACTTTGATAGATTAAAAAAGTTGGGGGCTGAAGCCCCCAAATCGATCCCTAGTGCTGACAGACACCACGACCGACCCTCCCACCGCCGCCATGCCACGTGCAGCCATGCCCTGCCGCTATTGTGCCTCCCCACTTTCGTGTTGCATCGCTGTGGTACCTCGCACCCATTGTGCCTGCTCCCGGAAAAGTAAAATATTATTTTTTTAATGTAATTGTCGTTGATTTAGTGTGTTGAATTGTTTGATGTTTTTTTCAAAGTAAAAGCATCATCACCATTGAATCTAATCCAATCCAACGTTCTAAAAATATCCATTTAAAAATATAAAGGTAAGGGAGTATTAATAGTCCGTTTAAAGTTCTAAACATGAGGGTAATTAGGACATGCTACCAAGATTTTCATGCTGAGATTATTTGGAAGACTTGACCACCCTTTAACAAGAATTTTAATTACTAGTTCTAAACCATGTTAAGATATTGTATCTGCAACCTTATATCAACAACTAAAGTATTCTGGAGAAACTGTATTCTAATTAATTACAAGATTTGAAATAATTGTGAAGCCATCAATTATAATCCCTGCGGGAGGAGATTTCTGTTGCAAGAAAATAACCAGTTTTGGTAATTTGGTGCTTTTCAATGATATTTTTTGGTGGATCGGCATAATCATTAGTGGCTATGGGCGCCAAAATCATCTTTCGGGATCAAGCTACTCATATCTACTCTTATTAATTAATTAATCATTAATAAAAGAAAACCCAATACTAACACGTAGGATAATCAGTCAATCAAAATATTAAAAAATTTTAAAAAAACTTCTTATATAGGGTCATAAGTTTGAATCTCACTAACTATAATTTCTTTAAACAAAAATAACAAAAATACATTTCATGATAGAAGGTTATGGGTTTATACCTGGCTGACCTTAACTTCTAACTTGTTACTAATAAGAGTTTGTCTAATTATATATTTTAAATATAATAAAAAAATTATAATTTATTTTTTCATTTAAATAAAATATATCATTAAAATCAATCACAGTTTATATCTAAGATATTAAATTATTATAACTTATTTCATAATTTAATGAGAGTTTATATATATAATTAAAATTTATCTAGTATAGGTCACGCATGGCGTAACATTTTGTCTAGTATGATTAAAAGGGGGAATTAAAAGTTGCATTCTCATGAAAAGTATTTCCTATCAAAATGTCAAAATGATAAAAAATAAATCAAATTATTATAATCTATCTTCTCATTTAATTAAACTCACTTTTATAATTATAATCTATCTTGATGGTATATCATTACAGTCTATCTCATTATTCAATGAAAGGCATCTTGCCCAATTTTCTTCAAACCCCAATTCAAATCTTGCTTGAGGAAGGAGTAGTGTATTGCCTCACATATGCTTAATCATAATTATGGGGGCATATCATAACATTGTCTTTCATTTTCTTTTGTTCTGATTGTACAAACGATTAATACTAATCTCCCTTATGGAAAAATGATATAAGGATTAATCCCCACATAATGGGAAATATATTCTTGTTTTTTATTTTTATTTTGCTCCTCTCATGATGAATTTACTCTAATTTTGTAACATTAATCTGATACTACTTAAATCCTGCAGTAGAAAGTACTCATTAAGGAGCAGTGAAGTTGTATATAGATAGATGAAATGACCATGAACTATTCATGATTTTAAATTGTTGAGACTCTAATATTCAGATGGATAGCAGCATTGTAAGCATCTTTTCAGAGTTTTATATAAAGATAAATGGAAGATGATATGGATTCCCACGAGGGAAACATATTTGCACATCTCTACTATATATAGAGGCTTTATATATCTTCCTACCACCCAAAATACACAAGTCAAATAAAGAATGTATGCAATGAATTAATAGTAAATTACCAATATATATTTACTACGAAATGGGGAGCAATCGAACAACTGCACAGATAATGTATCAAAATGTTACACCAATCGACCTCTTAATAGTTTGACAAAAGAATCATTTATGCAATCCCACCAATTCTTGTCCAGGCCCTCATGAAATTAGGGCACCATGCACTCGCATAAAAATCGTTTTTGTAGGCTAGATTACTGACAAGGAGACATCTCCGAAGTTGACCGAGAAAAAGATCAGTTTAGTCAAAAAGTAGATGGTCTGCTGATTACAGAATTACAATATTTTTTTCTTTGTTGAGAGAAAGATCATGAAAAAGCCGATCAGAATTCAGACCAATGCAATATAAAAAAGAACCCGGAGTAGATTAAAATTGGACCATTGTTAGTGACATCGAGTTCTCGTGACAGTGCATGGAGCAAAAAGTGAGTCAGAAATCTGCGTAGGTTCCAGCAAGGAGGGAGGGCCAGAGCATGGGGAATCCAACTGGGTTATTATAGTTTTATCCACAAGTGGGTATAAAGCTTCAGAGCAGTATATCTATACCTATGGTATTGGTATTTTATAAAAAGAATAAGATAATTGGGTATGGGATGAAAATTAGGTGATGGTGAAGGGATACACTGTGGAAGGCAGCTTTTGTGATAAGCATGGGCTTTGGAACAGTATATAATATTTTTAGTCTGTAACACACTGGCAAAGGAACAGAGGTGCAAGTTTGACAAGATAGTGCCTTTATCCATTCTTCAAGGGGCGGATAACGTTTCCGTGATGAGTAACCAACTTGACATGTAGCTGTCAACACTTTGTCTTGCTCGGCACATTTTACTATACATAAGAAATCTACCATCTTATCACCCCGGCCCCCCGCCGAATAGTAAGTACGTCGTGTTGTTGTAGCGCATGAGCTTTTTACGTATCAGGGCGATTCTAAAATAATTTTAGACAAAAAATACCTCTACCTCCAAGTATAAAATAATAATAATAACCGTCGTAGCTGATTCTTATAAGTGGAAAATAGGTATTCTATCATTAAAATTTTCACTGATAAATTTGTCTCCATTTTATCACTGAAATATCTACTCAAAATTCACCAATTAAAATCAACCGAAAATATACCAATGTTTTGTCACCGAAAATTCAATGGCTAAATATTTATTACCATTTTGAGTCTATTTTTTGGTGTAAAAAATAAATTTTACCAAAAATTTTTCACTAAAATTTTAGTGGTATATTTTAAATAATTTGTCACTGAATTATCACCTTGGTGTAAAAAATGTTTAGCTATTTTTTAGTGTCAAAATAAATGTCACCAAAAATTTTCACTGAATATAGGCTTATTTTTAATAATTTTCATAAAAAATTTTGGTTTAAAAACTAATTTATCAATATTTTGACAACATGTTTCAATGTAAAATTTTAAAATTAAAAAATGCCTCATCATCCTGCCCTTCACCGTCACGTGTTATGCCGCACTTGCGCACCACCAGCTACTCCATGCCTTGCTGCTGCCACCCCATCCCCTGTCGCCGTGTGTTGGAAACTTGCCAACCTGCCCCTCACCACCATTGCCATCGTCGATGACTACCCTTCGCCATCATGGCATGCCAGTGCCCTCTACCACTGTGGCATGCCACTGTTGCCCTCCGCCATTGTGACGTGTCACTTCCCTCCACCATTGTAGTGTGCCATTGCTGTCCTACCGTTGACCGCTATCCACCACCACTACGAGCCTTTGCTGTTCACCTCCCCCACCCCACATGCCCCCCCCATTGACGTGTCACTTCTTTGCTTGTTATAAATCTTTTTAAGGGCCCACAGGGCTTAACATAAATACGAGCTATTTGGCAGCTTAGATGAAGATAAGTGTGTGTGTGCATGTGTGTATGTATGTATGTATGCGTTGGTTAATCATTTATCACCATATTTTGAAAACTGTGAACTATCGTTTAGTAGAATAAACTCAAAGTTGGGGCCAAGCCAAATAAGTCATTTATATTATTTTTGTTAATCCAACACATATAAAGATATATAAATAAAACCTAATTAGTAAATAACATTTCAGTATATATTAAATACTTTTGATGAAAATTTTGAAAATTCATCAATTAGTAGGTATTATCATTTATACACATAGTTTTAAAACTCTAGTTTTATTTCAAAAACTCATCGAGTCAACTTTGTGGTTTATTGAGTCAAAATCTATGAATGATTACGAACTGATTGATTTAATAATTGACTCTCCTTGTCATACATAAAAGTTATCAATGACATATTAATTTCCTTTAGATTAGTGAAATCAATATTTTAAAGTAAATATAGATTATATTTATCAATTTTAAGAGTGAAAAGAGCAATATATACTAATTTAATATAACTTTTTATTTAAATAATTAAAATTTTATTATAAATGACTCGAAATCGACTTCACTATATGACATGTTGAGTCGAGTCTGAATTTCTAGTTTTTAAACTATGATTACACATCTTCTTACTAACTAGAGTAAATAAAGGAAGTATGACTTTATTGCGGATTATAGTTCTAAAATAAAAAATATTATTTAATACTTGAAATTAATAACTATATAATCTGTGTTAATTTAAAAATATTGATTAGCTAAATTTTAAAAAAATTATAATGAACTTTTATTACTTAATTTTGGGCGTCAATGGAATTAGTCAATCACCAAAATTTGTCAAATTGGAATTATCCAAGCTATAGAATGGAGCTGATTGGAAAAAAAATTTTAAATAGAAAATAAATGTTAAGAGTATATGCTTATAGTCGAACTTGGTTTAGTTATGACAAAAATTAAAACTTGTCCAACTATTTACAATCATGATGTCCGAATCCGTATCTGCCAGACAGGAGAGGGCGTACCAAACCGATCCTTCCGATGCATTGATTGATTATAACGAGGACAATACATTCTCGTTCGGATTTGGTACCTACAACATCTACATTTCTTGAGTGTGAGTACCATCTAATCCACTAACGTTGCTGGTGCTTGTGCAACTTAGATTAAGTTTTCCATTATTATTCAAAAGTGGGAACGAATTAAAAAGAGGGAAAATGCAGATAATGACTAAAATTTGACACTTTTAATTAATGGATTTGTGCATGATGGAAAATCATGCATAAATCTTTTTTTCTTTTTCTTTTTAAAAAATCAAGTACGAATCTGTTGTCCCGGTTCTAAAGAAAGAAAAAAATAATGGTTGTTCCCTGCCAATCAACTCTTATATTAATAAAAACAGACCTAAATAATAACCTCTCATTAAAAGTATGAATTTTAACCAATCAAAATATAACAAAAATTATAAATATTAAATTAAATTATTATAGTCTATGTTAGATATTAATATCTCTCTCTAAACACAATTACTCACAATTTATTTCTAAGATATTAGATTATATCATATCTCATCATTTAAGGAGAGTGAATTTATAAAATTAAAGACTATCTATAATATAAACCATGCCAGGGCGCTACACATTGCTTTGTAATTAATAATGCAAACAATAAATTCCTATTTCCTAGGCTTTCCTTGGAAATAAATGAAGTGTTAATATTGATCACAGCACAACTCAGCCGCCAAACGATATACAATCCCTTCTTCCTTATTATTATGAGTAGGGTTGTTAATTTAACGAGCCAGATTCGTGAGTAGGGGTGGGCATCGGTCGGACAGGCATCGGACAAGTTATTGTCCGTGTCTGTCCGAAATTTCGTCGGACAAAATTTGTCCGACCGAATTATTGTCCGACTTGTCCGTCGGGCCCGAACAGTGTCCGCGGACCGTCCGAAATCAAAAAAAACTGGCACTGTTTCGTCGCCGCCGCCCTGCTCGTCGCCTCTGCCGCCCTGCGCGCCGTCGCCTCTGCCGCCCTGCGCGTCGCCGCCGCCGCCCTGCTCGTCGCCCCGCTGCCTCCGCCGGCCTCTGGGCGCAGCGAAACCCCTCCGCCGCCCTGCTCGTCGCCTCTGCCGCCCTGCTCGTCGCCTCTGCCGCCCTGCTCGTCGCCTCCGCCGCCCTGCGCGCCGTCGCCGCAGCCCTGCTCGTCGCCCCGCTGCCTCCGCCGGTCTCTGCGCGCAGCGAAACCCCTCCGCCGCGCCTGCCTCCGCCCTCCGCCTGCCCTCAGACGCCCCTGCCCGCCCGCCCTCAGACGCCCCTGCCTCCGCCGCCCGCCGCCAGCGCCCTCCCTCCGCCAGCGCCTGCCACCGGCGTCGCGGTGACTCGTCGGTGGCTGGTGGTGGTCGAGATGTCACGGCGACGGTACGGCTGGGCGGGGCGGCGTCGATCGGTGGCGGGATGGCGGCGGCGACGACGACTAGGGTTTGGGGGGTTTTGGGGGAGAAGATGATCGGTGGCAAACTCGTAAATAAGACTTGACTCGATACCGGCACGAGTCAACAATAATACCTAACTCAGAATAAAATCTTCAAAAAATCCAAAAAAATCAGGAAAAATCCCATAAAATAAAATAAAGACCACAACATCTAAATGATGTATAACTAATAATTCTACCCTATAACGCGTCTTAATGTATTATTTGGCCTAAAATAATTCTATTCGACTCAAAAATAACGGTCGAATCGATCGGTTCGGACTATAAATCCCTAACTTAGGACACGGGTTTTATAGAGGGAATTGAAAGTTATGAAACTATTTATTTATGGAAGAATATTGAAGAGAAATGTCTTAATTTCAAAATGAAGAAGACAAAAAACATGAATAATTAATTTTTTTGTATTTTTTCATGTAGGTGAGTTATATTGGATGAAGAATTAACTATTAAAATATTTTATCTTTGAAGTATATGTAATATTAGAGTATATTTTGATGTCAATGATTATTTTAAAGTTTTTATACATTGACTATTTTTTGTTTGACTTTAAAAATTGAGAACATGCTAATTAAATTATAAGTGGTTTGATATAATTATTAATATGAAGGTATAGCTCTAAATTCTTAAATATAAGAATGACTTTTATCTTTTTTCTATGTATGTCATTTTTTGTTATTTTAGATATTAAATATCAAATTTTATGTATAAACTTAATAAATTTTACTGTATATTATATTTTAAAATTTTCATAAATTATAATATTAGCTTTACAAATATTGAAGATATTATATTATTGATATAAAATATCGGACACTCGGTCGGTCGTTCGGTCGGACAAAGAAATGTCCATGTTTGGTTTGTTTTAATTCGGTCGGATTCGGTCGGTCAAATTCGGTCGGACATACTTCGGACTTCGGTCGGACGGACAAATTCGGACGTCCACGCCCACCCCTATTCGTGAGCATTGGTGTTCGACTTGGCTCGACTCGACTCAAAATTCGATATTTAAATGCTCGAACTCGAATTTTACAAATCGAGTTTGAGGAAGGCAGTGTTCGACTCGACTTAACTTGGTTATAACTCAAACTTACTTGTAGCTCGACTCGAACTCGACTTAATAATATAATATAATAATATACATAATATCACTTATCTACTTAAAATATATTTAAAATCATAAATAAATATTATTATTGATTATGTACTAAATGATGGTACTAGTGGGGGTGTTTTATTTTTTTATCAAATTTGTGTCGTCCTTCTAATCGAAGGATCCAAATTAAAGTTTGAGAAAAAAATATTATCTACCTCTGACTATGATAATCTTTATATATATATATATATATATATATATATAAGTTTAATTAGAACTAGTTATATTTATTTATATACAATAAAATAACAAAGTAGCATTATAGCCTAGTTAGTAGAGCATCAAACTTTAGATCTGCTCACTGCATTATTTAATATCATTTTTTGTTGGATATGTCTTCGATTATTAATAATCTCCTCCACCCTAAAAAGGGGGGAAAAGAAAATCATAAATATTAAGGCGGTTGATTAAGCGAGCCAGCTCATGAGTTACTCTCGACCTTAAATCGAGCTGGTTTTGAGCTCGTCAAAATTAAATAGCTTAAGTGCATTTGAGTTCGAACAACATAAAAAATGTTCAAGTTGATTTCGAGTATATATATATTTAAAATTCGTTCGATCTTAAGTCGAATTAGAATGAACTTTGAACCATTCGAATCTAGTTAGAGCACAAGCTGAGCTCGGCTCGCTCACTCGTTTAATAACTTTAATTATGAGCCCATTTGGAGCCGGTTCGCTCACTCGTTTAATAGTTTTAATTATGATCCCCCTTGGAGCCCTCCAAAATAATAGGCAGAGACTCACAAGGGGTTCGTCAGGAATGCTGCCTAAAAAATTTCTTCTTTATTTAAGTTTACAACGATACCACTTTTTTTAAATGTCTTATAAAAGTAGTCAGGGAGAAAACTAATCATTTTGCCCATGATTTATCTCCAAAAAATGAGCATTATATTTCAAGTGACATGATTTTTTTATTGTTATTATTAATAAATTCGAGGTTTTTGAAGTGATCTTTTAAATAAGACATTTAAATAGTGCATCTAAAGTCTTAAAAATATCATTTTTATGAAATACCAATAGCACCCTTTCATATTTTTCCTATGAATGAAAACTTTAAAGAAGTATTTTAAAGTTGAGTTTTGTCTGTGAAAGCATACTCTACAATTTTTTTGATGTACTTTATGCTTATTGAATGACATAGAAAAAACCCATTTTTATACTATAAAAATCACTAAAGTTTTTCCATTCTAGTATCTTCTGATGTCATTCCTGATTGGTAATTTTTTATAGTATTTTAATTTTTGTAGTTTTCCACTTATTAGAATACATAATATTTATAATTGATGGAGATATAAATTTTTAAGACGTAGAAATATTGTAAAATATTTATGTTTTCTTCACAATTCAATAAAATTAAAACCTTGAAATGAAATGAAGTAGTAAAAAGTAGTATGATGAGAAGTTTCTCCACGATTTTAAGTGTGATAAAAAGAAAAAGAAAATTTATAATTATCTAAAAACACAGAGATAATATTGGATTCTTTTTCAATGATTTCAATAAATGTGGAAAAAGAGTGATGAAAATAAAAATTTTCTCCATAA
This sequence comes from Piper betle, assembly GCA_033002965.1. NCBI lineage: Eukaryota > Viridiplantae > Streptophyta > Magnoliopsida > Piperales > Piperaceae > Piper > Piper betle. The sequence continues at coordinate 3,912 of JAURVB010009458.1, read as the reverse complement.
TATTTTTTAAAGGGGGTAGAAAAGTCATTATCTTTTAGAGAAAGTTGAATAATTTTTTTCTAAAAAATCTTCTAAGTATGTCAAAAAATAGCTTTAAAGATAGTTTAAAACTCATGTCTCAAATATTAGTAATATTAGTATTTTGGTGTAAGGGCTAAAAGTTATTCATATGGCATCAATTATGTTTTTAATCAAATCTTATTGATTAAAGTGAAAATAGAAGTTACGCTATCATAAAAAATAGAAAATTCAACTAATCAAAATAGAATAAAAAAATAAATTATTATAATTTATCTTTTTATTTAATTAAAGTTTACTTATAAAATCAGAATGTGTCATCTTATCACAATTTAGACTTATCTATAAAATTAAAATTTATCTCTAGTATACTCTACACACAGCGTCAACATGTATATCTAGTTGTTTACTATGTGCCACTTTAGTGACTAATAATCCCAAGCACATAGAAGCAGCTCAGCCGGACTCCACCTTCTGAAATTACTAGGTGGCCCTTTTTTTATTTGGGGCAGGGGGCCAACGATAATGAATCTTTCGCCTTATTTGTAATTTTATTATTTTTGAAAGGGGTAAAAGATAAACGCTCCATTTGGTTATGAAAATTTTTTAGTTACAACTAAAAAATTATAATGTAAATATGAATAAAAAATCTTTTTAGAAAAGATGCCCAATTATATTTTTTTATACTTGACATCTTTATGTGCACATACAACAATTAAAAAGATTTTTTATTATCTTTGAAATTTTATTTTGATTTTATCTAAGTCTTATCCAAAAATCTCAAATAATCTTGTTTGGTGTGTTGAATGACAAATCTATAATCCAAGACTGGACATCCATATTTTTAATTTTGTCAATTCAAAACTTCATTGTTTTAAGTTTGATCAATATAGTTATCTCTTCAAAGTTTTACAATTTTTAAAATAGCTATCGCGGATCATTTCTTCGTAGATGATAAATCACATTTTTATTTGATTTATTTGAATCTATTTTGTTTTGACACCATCTTTATATTGAACTATGTTTGTACAAAAAAATTCTGCCTTTTACCTATATTTTTTAAAAAAATTAATGGAATCAAAATTTTCAAGGAGGACTACTTAATGTAAAACCTTACTTGCATCTTAACATGAAATATTTTAAAAGTAAATAATTTTTTAATAGAAGGTTAATATTTTGGCATGTATTATTATTATAATATGAAATTTATACATTTTGTATTTCTTTCCTACTAATCAAGTGCAATCTTAGTGTCAAGTAATTTTATTCTCACCACGTGGTAGTTCTCAATCGTCAAACAACCTAAATACGTTACTTTAAAAAAAGCCATTGCATAAAAGGTCCAATTCATTTCATAACTTCGGAAGAAAATCCTTAGGGTCTTTTCTGTTGGATAGGGGTAAGGTAAATAATAGTATAAAAAAATTAATATAGTCAATTTTGATAAAAGAAGATATATTGAATATATTTTTAATATAAAGTATATTAAAAAAATCATTTTGTGTATAAATAAAACATAATTATATCTAAACGGGAATATAAAATAATAATGATTATTTTTTAGAGGGTCACCTCTTATACGTACAATTAATTTATCTTTAGAGATAAAAAAAGAGAAATTATTTTGTATATAGAAGGATATATTTGATAATAATTATAATTAATTTGAATATAAAATATAATGAATATGTGCTATTGTTTTAATAGTATATTACATATATAATAGTGTTAGTAAGGTAGACCGTCTACGAATTTGAAGTCATCAGTACTAAATGTAGGTGAGACGTCCAATTGTTCGTTTCCAAAAACGGGGAACGGATTAGAGAACAGAGTCTGACAAAGGCGACTACCTCCTACGTCGAGGGGGCCGATAAGCTCAAAAGGTGTGGGCCCCGCGGCCGTTGGTTGCGACGCCCTTGCCCTATTCGCATTCATTACCCTCAAACACAGCCTTCCTCTCTCTCCCACGTCTCAACCCTTAATACATACAACGAAAATCTGTTTTGCAGGCTCTGAATTGCTATAAACAAAGCTCAAATAGCGGGTGCCCAGAAGCATCCTCGCCCCTACCATCATCGGTTACGCCGATTCAATCCCACTTTCCGCTCTATCTAGCTTTGACTTGCCTACTTAACAGACCTAAACGTGTTTCATTCCCATCAGTCCCTGCAAAACTTTACAAGATTAGGTTGAACCTTAGGTCTGTGGGCTTGGTTCCTGCATGAATCAAACATCTTAAAAATGTCACCTCCAAAATGTGACTGGAATCACTTAATATTAGCTAGTCGACATTTATGTAGTATATTGAATTAAAAGCAAGTCTATTAGCGGGAGCAGTCTAGTGAAGAATGGGCCTCCAACGTGGTCCCGACCCAGCGGCAATATTTGTGCAAATCTCGAAGCAAAGCCCCAATCTGATCACGGTGTGCCCACATCCCCGAAGAAGGGCATGCCCTTCCCATTAATTTTAATCGATATCGAAGCCCCCTTCTCTAAGTCACCCATCCCCTTCCCGTCTCCTTCACCCTTCTCTTTATCTACTTATATCATCTCTTCTTAAGCAAAAAGCGAAAAATACAAAAGGTGGCATTGTGTTGAGGGCGGGGGTGAAGGATGGTGGTAGGAGGGAGTGATTACGGGTCGTTTAGTAGTGTGAGGTCCTACTTCCGAGCGCTGGGCCAGACGCCGGCCCGGGTGTTGGCCAGGGCGGGGTCGGTGTCAACGACGTACGAGGAAATGAGCCGGGTCCGAGCCAGGTCCGGCGCAGACATGGCCAGGACCCTCTCCTGGTACGACCTCGTCGGCCTCGGCCTCGGCGGCATGGTTGGCGCCGGCGTCTTCCTCACCTCCGGCCAGGCCGCCCGCCGCGACGCCGGCCCCGCCATCGTCCTCTCCTACGCCGTCGCCGGCCTCTGCGCCCTCCTCTCCGCCTTCTGCTACACCGAGTTCGCCGTCGACATGCCCGTCGCCGGCGGCGCCTTCAGCTACCTCCGGGTCACATTCGGCGAGTTCGCGGCCTTCCTCACCGGCGCGAACCTGGTGATGGAGTACGTGGTGTCCAACGCCGCCGTTGCGAGGAGCTTCACCACCTACTTCGGCGCCGCCATTGGCGTCGCCTCCGCCGAGAAGTGGCGGGTGGTCGTCCCCGGATTGCCCCATGGGTTCAACCAGATGGATTTGGTGGCTGTCGGCCTCGTCCTTCTCGTTTCTCTAGTCATTTGTTATAGGTAATTTTTTTTCTCATCTCTCATTCGTATTTATCTCGCAAGAATCGAATCAAATCGACGTTTGATTCTCAAATGCCATTTTGTGGTCTAACAATTCCCCCTGTCGTTGCCATCCATTTCCATTTCCACTCCCATTTCCATTTGTAAATAAAATTTGTGTCGGGAATATGTTTTTTTCTTCCCAATCCATTTCCACAATACAATCCAACATGCTACTACTTGCTCTGTTTTTTTCTTCTACTACTACTTCATTAGTAAGTTGAGTTGGTCTGTTTTGGTGGCTGTGGTTTTGTAGCACGAAGGAGAGCTCCACATTCAACATAGTACTGACAGTAGTGCACATCGGCTTCATTCTATTCATAATCGCGGTAGGCTTCGCACGGGGCGAGGCGAAGAACTTCACGACGCCGGCGGACCCGAAGAACGCCGGCGGGATGTTCCCCTACGGCGCGTCGGGGGTGTTCAACGGGGCGGCCATGGTGTACCTGAGCTACATCGGCTACGACGCCGTGTCGACCATGGCCGAGGAGGTGAAGAACCCCAAGAAGGATATCCCCATCGGCGTCTCCGGCTCTGTCGCCCTCGTCACCCTCCTCTATTGTCTCATGGCCGCCTCCATGTGCATGCTCGTCCCCTACGACGCGGTCGGTCGCATTTTCTTTTTAAT